>CM038704.1:8855058-9080058 GCA_021613375.1 Megaleporinus macrocephalus | reverse complement strand
ATAGTCCACCGACCAGCAACATCCAGCCTACAGTGTCCTGTGGGCAGCGCTGGGCAGTGTCCTGTGACCACTGATGAAGGACTAGAGAACACAAAAACTCAATCAGCACTTCTGTACTGTATTACATTATACTGTATAGATTATATTCTACCAGCAGGAAAACGTGGCCCACCAAATCCAATTCCCCTGTTAGACTGATCACAGTATCTTTTAAACTGACCCACTTGTGCCAAAGAACAATGCTTTACGTGGCACGTTCACCAAGGCGTACATAATCATGACTGCCAAAAGACGCAGATCCACTCCCAGAGGTTTCAGCCACACCTTCGTCAGCACCACAGGACCAATCATGAAGCTATGATGTCTGAAATCTGGACATATCACCCAGAACAGGTTTAAACTCAACAAAGCACATTATTTGGAAAATACCAGATACCTTATCCCGAGATAAGAAATTTAGTTATTGCAGCTTTCTGCATGTTTTCTAGCACATTTTCTGTTCATTTGCTGACCTTGAAGCTACACTATGTAAGCTTTGAGGATTTGGTGACCCCCTCAGGTGGCAGTGTGTAATGACGCGTGATATCCAGAAGAATGTCATGTAGCGTCAGTAATGCTTTCGTGCCAATGCACTCCATATTTTAGCCTTTTATTTTTTCTTTTTACTCAGTAGTTTTTTTTAGCAACAAGTACATAGTGCTGCTTTAACACACTGGAAAAACGTATAATATAAAATGTGCTGTAACTCATGTTGCATATATTTTCCCAATATGTTCAATTCATTACATATACTGTAATTGTGTGTTAAAATGTGCAGAGGTGTGTTATCTGTAGAGGACGTGTTCTCTTATTTACACATAAAAAATTAACAAAATGTGTAAATGAATCAGGTGTAGCTAACTTTTGCACTAAGCTTAAACCTGTTCTCTCAAACATTGAGTCTAAAATCAGTAGAGGTGTAGGGGACAGAAGCTTTTGTTGCTTTTGAAGCTTTTAACAACTGATGTCATCACAAAGCGGCTTTGCAGAAATTTAATGATAAGAATTGTTCAACAGAGCATAAATAAGCATAAGAAGAAAATAAAAACAAATAAAAAAACCCTGGTGAGCAAGCCATCCCTTACAAAAAAAGAACTTTATTCAAGTGTACCATTGGTTTACTTCTTTTAAACTAAAAGGAAGTGAGTATGCTTTCAGTTTACTTTTTATGTACTTCTCAGTGATATACTAAACACAGTTATACTTAAGTATGCTTGTGTTATACTGACAAGTATAGAATAGTCTAAGTATATTTGGCCTTTACTTGTACTTAATCTTTTGATTGAGATAGTAGAAGTAAGTATTCTTGCTCTGCACAAAAATTTGATTTATAAAGATTTATAAAGATACAAATATGCTTCTTAATCTGAGTGTGTCTTGTTTATTTTATGTGTCCACTGGTGAGTAAGTAAACGTTGTTAAGTTCTATTTTAAGTAGAAAAAACCCTTAAACCTAGTTATATACTTTAAAGTACAACAATAATATAAGCAGTAAATTATAAGTATTATTTTAAGTTCACTTAAAGAAAACTTACAAGCTAGTAAACTAACAGTATAAACCCTTAAGTTTACTTTTAGTGTAGTTGCAGTACAAAAGATGTAAACTAGTTGTACACTTGGTTTACTACTCTTACACTTAAAGTGTACTTAAAAGTATACTTTTAAAAACTAGAAAGTGGGCCAATTTAGTCCCAAGAAGTATTAAAATAGTACATATACAAGTGTACTACTAGTACAATAACAATAGTATAGTAACTACATAGAGTATACTTAATAAAATTAAATTGAAGTATACTTATTTTCAGTAAGGGATGAGCAACAGTGGCGAGCAAAAACTCCCTCTGAACTGGAGGAAGAAACCTTGAATGTGTCTGAATTTGATACTTCCATACTGAACAGTACGCAAAAGCAGTACGCAAAAAGTCCCTGGATGATGTACCGCACCGGCAGACATTTTTAAGTATGCAGCTCCAACACGCTGTCCTATCCCATGATTCCATCAGAGCCGCGGACGAATTCAAAGCGTTACGTCGGCTGTGTGTACGTAGCTACGGCTAGTGAACTGCCGCTACAGAAGTTAGCGCTACTGCTGAGATAAACAATGATTAAATTCCTCTCAAAGCTACAGCTCGACACAGTGTGAGTACAGATTCAGACAAACACGCAGAACAGCGTCACAAACAGGATCCAAACCCGTCAGTAAAGGGGCTTGTAAATGAATAGCAGTGGTGGTCTGATGTCTTGGGTTACAGGACGTTGGTAAGATGGCGGACGTAGTAGTCTCAGGTTGCGTGGATACTGCGCACTCGCACACTGGAAGAGCGTACTAGCGGCAGCTGAGTACGTACACGATTTCGGGCTCACCCCTTGGGACCCATGCTCCTCTGATCAAACTTCTCATACAGTACAAATAATGACTGTACCACTATATACTTCTGCTCAGCTGCTCAGATGTGTCTGTATAATCATAATATGATATAACTAGAGTAACTGTAGTACAGATGAAGAGCAGTGAGAGTGATGATGACTGTAATGAAGGTAGAAGGTTGGTGGTAACGAGTTAGAGTCCATGTTTGTTTCAGAAAAGTCTATAATGAAGGTTAGGCAGCTAGTCTGAGGCTAGGTAGCTGGTATGACACAGTTCACAGTTTGATTTGGGTGACATGGAAAGCTGACAATCAGTCTTCCATCAGTGTCAGTCCAGACAGGTGGGCAGTCAACGCATAAGATCAAGAGATATAATTAGTTCTGTCTGGATTTATGGAGATAGGCAGAATGTACACATTATCAGAGTCTTGCTAACGGCTCCAGCAGATCTGCCAAATTTTTTATAATTTTAAATGTAATTATTGTTTTAATCTAATCTGTTTTGGTTTATATACAACCGACCTGCTACAGATAAAGAATAAGCTTTGTTTTAAGATCCTTTGTTCTTAAGTTATAGTTTACACCGCAGCTGAGGTTCATGCTAACAGACTGAGGAGCTAGTTGTGACATTTTGCTGGAGAAGGAGTGATAAGCTGATGCGAGCACAAATGCAAGTTGGAGGCCTTGAGGGGCGTCGCTGTGTGCTTTGACGGCTCTATCGCAGCTAATTTAGCTCATCCATTAAATGATCATTGGCATGTGAATAAAATCATGTGCACTAGAGCAGGTACAATGTGCAGTGCTGTGACCTTCATGATCCTGACTGCTCATCCACGATCCAAAGAACAGAATAATCTTTCTGAAGTCATCTTACAGTCATATACTAGAAACCTTTTTTTTTTACATTAATAGACATACATAGTCAGTATATATGATATTATCACTTTTTCCATAAAACTTTCATTTTGAAGTGCTCAGCTGTAAAAGAAACAGATACTGGTGTAATATCATTGAAAAGGTCAGACTGTCCAGTTATGCGTAACCAACCGGCTAAGAAAGACGTTCAGAGTGGTTTGGTGTGAGATGCTGTGTTCTAGTTCACAGTGGTGGTGATGGGAACCGAAGGTCTGAATTGTCTAATGCCTTTTAAAGTTCCCTCACAGAAAGCTGTTACGAATACTCTGCCAGAAGCTTGAAACAGTGTTTATAATACAACCCCATTTCCAAAAAAAAGCCTTACTTCTAAAAGACTCTGCCTCTCTGGGCTGCTCGTTCTATATCCAGTCATGTTACTGAACTGCTGCCAGTTAACCTAATTAGTTGCGAGAGGTTCCACCAGGAGGATTTCAGTGTCTTTCGTTGACTGTCCCAACTGTGTTGCTGGCATCAAATTCAAAATCTGCATAATTTTTTTTCAAAAACACAAGAACATTTCTTTTAATGTTCTATAAATGTTTAAATAAATGATGGCATTATGTTATGTTTTGGGAAATGGGCTGGTTGTTTGGTGTTGTAGCTAGCACTGTCACCTCACAGTAAAACGATCTGGGTTGGATTCCCGGTCCGGGTGGTTCTGTGTGGAGTGTGTATGTTCTCTCCGTGCTTGAGTGGGTTTCGTCCGGGTACTCCGGTTTCCTCCCTGCCTGTTACACATGCCTGTTAGGTTGATCGTTCACTCTAAATTGCCCGTGGGTGTGAGTGAGTGTTGGCCATGCGATGGACTGGCAAACTGTCCATGGTGTACCCCGCCTTTGCCCGATGACGCTGGGATTGGCTCCAGCCCCCCTGTGACCCCGACTAGCGGGATAAAGCGGCAGATGATGGATGGATGGGCTGGTTGTTTTTTACAGATTTGCCTGTATTTTCCCATAATCAACATTACATATAAAATCTCAGAAGGCGTGTATATGATCACTGGTGGTTTTGGATAGTATATAGTATTTTTGCATTTCTCTTGCATTTTGGCAAGTTTCACTACAAAACATTGTTTCACATCAAGCCATTCTGGATGATGTTCAGTGAATGAATTCGACGAATATTTCAATTAAACAATTTTTACAATGAAATCTTTTGAAAAAATGCTGAAATTCCTCTCTAGGAACTTTTTTGTGTAACTTAATTTCACAGTTAAATAAAGTAAAATGTAAAGTAAAAACTACATTTACAAAATATACAAAAGAACATGAAAACATAAACATAGATCAAACCAAACATAGTTCACTTTCCGCTAAATCTCTCCTCTAAAAGCAGAATCTCCAATTATAGTGTAGCAACTGTAAGTAGGCCTGGGCACATCTGACCTGCTTTCAGAATTAGAGAAAATGATGTAACACTTATATATTTCACAGTAAAGTTACTTCTAAAGTCAAAGTGGTTTTGCCCTTTAAAGCTACACTATGTAAGTTATGAGGATTTGGAGACCTCTCTGGTGGAAGTGTGTAATTGCACACACATTACAAATGATAATGTCAACATGTAATGTTGATTTTAAGATCATTTGATATCTAAGTATATAGCTGGAGCCTGTATGTGTGACATTGATGCATAAAGAAATATTACAGTTTTAATAAAGTTCTGCAAAATTCACCTCTATTTCAGGCTTCACAGGGTGACTCACCACATTTTAATGTGTCTCCTGACCCAACAAGACAATATATGAATAAAGCACCTCTACGTTTCCGTACACAAGGTTCAAGCAAAGGTATCTCCACTCGTTATCCACCACTGAGTACAGATATTGGATGTGGCATAATGTCTCAGTTGACTAAGTTCAAACCTATGCTAAAGTGTACTGATTAATGGAGAAGACAGTATTATCAAAAAAATGCTTAAAAGCAGCGGTGGATGGATTAACGCAGTATTAAAAGTAGCTCACGACAGAACAAGCGGATTATTTCTGTAATAAAATCTGTTTATGTTGGTATTTTTCCAGAGATTATTCTGCATGTTGACAGCTGAGGGAACTCCAGGTGCTCAAAGAACCCAACTGTACACCACAATGGCTTGGTAGGCATGTTGTATGTCATTCATGTTGTCATCAAAGGATCAGCCCAGTGTGTCAGTTATGCTGACTTTGGTTTATTCTTCTATCAGTTAATCAAACAGAGAGCAGCGTGCCACAGCACTGCTTAAGCTTTGAGGTTCTATTTTTTCTTGTGATTTGCTAGAGTGCATCAAGCCCTCTAGGGCCTAACCTTATTTCAGAGTTTAGTCACACTAGTCACATGCTTGCTAAAATTAGCCCTGCATTACATCAATTAGCAATGGCAATGTACAGTATGTAAGCCTGTTACACTGCAGCATGAACCCCACGTAAACACTCAATTAGGAGGTGACCAGATACTATCACACAAAGACCATCTCAGCAAGGGTGCTCAAACTTTTTGTCTTGTCTGTGGTGGTCTGAAGGCCAACGACACACTATAATCAGAATAGTGCATTAATACTTTGAAAACGTACTGATGGATGAATATAGAAAAACTGTATTAAATGTATTTAATAATTTATTCTGTTAGAGTACTGGGCCGCATGGTGGGTACTCAGTCGCCTCACAGGGTGGAATTCCCTGGTGACCAGGGTCCCATGTAAAGTTTGCCTGTGTCTGAACAGGCTTCCTTCCCACACGCCCACAGTTTCTACCCACAGTCCAAAGACAGTCAGTCAAGTTGGAGATACTACATGCACCCCTAGGTGTGAATGTTCATGTCAAGTGAGGGACTGGTAACCTGCCGTCCACCCAATGTCTGTTGGGATAGGCTCCAGCACCCCCCGTGACCAGGAGGATAAGTGGCTTAAATGATGAATGAATGAATTCCGTTGCAAAACATAAAAAATAAATGTATTCAGAATTTTTTAACACCTTTCCAGTACAAATTGATAATCCACAAGGGAAAAAACATTCATGTTTTGGATCTTTCTTTCTTTCTTTATTTCTTTATTTCTTTCTTTCTTTTTTTACCTATTTCCTCATAGACATCTTTTAAAGGGATCTGCAGTAGCTTATGGCAACAAGACAGTCTTAAAACTGTATATGTGGCAAAATTCTCTTCATTGCCAGTTCCTTTTACGCATTTAGATTCATTTATTTGTTTATTTATAACTTCCTTTCATTTGTTTTATTAGATGAATTCCTTCACACATGCCATGGAATGCTTTTATTTAGAATATTCTCTGATGCTCTACATAGAAGATATTTGACTTTGGTCATTGTGAAAAATGGCCAGATGTTTTACATACCCAGTTACCCTCTATGATTTGTGCTCATAAATATCTTGTTAAGCTTTGCTCTGATTGGCTGGTTTGGAAGCAACATGTTGAAACAGACTCAGGAAGGACTATGTTATGAAACATTCAGTTCAAGATGATCTGCTTTAGTCAGCAAAAGGTGAATAACATTATAGAGCATGGCTGCTACTTACAGGTTGTTGTTGGGGTTGTGACGACTGACTGTTGCTCTCCTGAGTATTGTCCAACATTTGGGAAATCAGTCAAATGTGCAGAGGAAACTAACATCTTTGAACTAAAGTTGTCTTCTTAAAAATGTGCCATCACTGAACAATGGACGGACCACCCCAGAGTCCAGATCTCAACATCACTGAATGTGTTTGGGATTATTTGGGTGGTGAGAAAATGCTAAACCAACTTCTAAGACTGAACTTTGGAGGTGTGGCTGCAGATTACTTAGGTAAACTGAACGTGAGTCCTGAAAAGAATGGAAAGATACACACAAACACTCAAACATCTGATTATATCATATATCATATTTTGTTGTTGAGGCCTTGAGCAGTCATTTACTACACCATGTAATTTCACCATCAATCTGCTTTCACACTCACTTTCAAAGCCAGTGCTGACGTGATCCAGTGTTTCACTGAGCACAAACCACAAACACAAGAGAAACAAGAGTGTTAATGAGGTCTCAAAGTAGAGATGGTGATGACTTATTAACTTCATCCTTGAAAGTAGCTCACCACCAGCGGATGATCTCTGCAATATAATCTGTTTGATTACTTTGGTCTTTTTCCAGAGATTATTGTGAAACTCAAGGTGCTCAAAGTACCCAACGTTGATGGCTTCGCAAACAGTAATGAGTGAAAACAGTGACAGCTGACAAACTTTCCCATTCATGAGACTTCCCTGCTGAGAAAAACAGACCTGCATGCATGTCCTGCTGGCTTTAGCTGGTCTATGGTTGTTTCAACAGGTAAAGTGCTGGTCTGGGGCTGGTTTAGGTGGTCAGCCAGTATGGTCTATGCTGGTCTATGCTGTTTTTTCTAGCAGAGTTATGACAACATATATTATTAACCAATTAAGTAGAGACTTCACTATAAAGGGGAGTAAAAAACTAATATCACAGTAAAGTTACACTCCAACAAATGGTACCATGGCAAGTTATTTAATTGTGTAGGAAATACTTGCACCTCTATTAAGCTTGAGTGAAACCGGCCGTAAAAACATTTTTTATTGCTTATCATTTTAATCTTTTTTATGCGAAATGTCCAAAACCTGACACATTTGTATGATTGAAAGAAAAAAAACACAAAACCTCATCAGGAAATAAATATAAATGATGAATACGCAGAGTATACAGCAGTGATGTGCCACTAAATCAGGAAATGGCTACAAGAAAATAGGTAAACAGTACAAAATACCTATTTTCACTACCAGAAAGTGTTTACAAACTGTGACACTTGCCAAAGGGATGTTACTAAGCACTGACTACGCAGGGCGCCCAAACTTTTGCTCTTGTTTTATTATTTTGAAACTATATAACACAAGTCACTAATAGGCGGGCCGTGGTCCGAGTCTTGACCCAGATGTTGTCCAATGCAGACCCAAACCGCTAAACTGTTAGGAGCGATTTAATTATTTATTTATTTATTTTCAAGTGTTAAAACTTTTCTGGTCTTTACGGTAAACGGGCTTTGCGGCACAGTAAACTCACAGACCAGTCGTGTGCGCTGTAAGATCACTAAAGGCGCTCCTTAGCCAATCAGATCTGTGCAGATTAAGGAATGCGGCGCACACACAGGTGACCTACGAAGCAAGAAGCAGCAGTCAGAAAGTAAAGCAGGTCGGAGAAAGAATAACCTGCTCTAAAAAAATTTTTAAAAAAGTTGACAGAGAAACCCGACTGTTTTAACCAGGAATGGACCGAAACTTATGTTTATTCTTCACAGGCGGCTCCAAACCAACAGGTCAAGCTGTGAACTTGAGTTAACGAGAACATGCTGCTTTATTTACTGTTTCTATAAACAAACACTTTAAGATCCACTTTTTTTCTAAGCATTGTGTTTTTTAAATATAGCCCTTGTTTTTACTTCAAGTGAGTAAAAAACATTTGTTAGAAGTTTAGAAATAGTTCAGTTCAGCATTTAAACAGTAAATATTCTGAAATATACTGAACGGTATGTGTGATGTGTTGGTGTTTCAGTAGCTGATGGTATAAGGTGCTGATACTAGACTACTTCAGTAAACAGGATACACCACTGAACCATAACACAAGTTAGAAATGATGATGGTCCGGATCAGCCTGAGGAGATCTCCTCTAACTGGATCTTACTGACTCTAATTAAATACCACTGCTATATAACTATAAAAAAATAGATACTGAGCATCAAATACAATTTATGTTTACATATGACATCACATGATGAATGAAGTGAGATTTATTATTATAATCCTGAATAAATCAATGTAATGGTCAGCTATAACCCTGATAAATCATACATTCATGTGTACTTATATAACCTGTTAGTATATACTGTTTAGTTCTATCGTACTGTATATTTATTTCACGCTGCTGTGTATATAAACTCTATCTACCTGAAGACTACATTTTGCTCCAATGTATATATAAGTTGCACTGAAGTTATACTAATGTCACTTAATACCACTTGACTTGGCTTAACTACACGTATACTGTGTGCCTGATAGAGAAATTTGAACCTGTATAGAATGGGGAATGGGGAAAAGTGCATGTTTACTTTCCTCTAAAACATGATTACACTGTCATTCTTGATAAGGGTGTCTGTAATTTTCTGTGTATTCTGTTTACAGAGCCGGTGGCCGTAAGTGTGTGCGTAACGGGCCTGTTCTACAGGTAGTCAGGGCTGAACTGTCTGTGTTTGCCACTGTGAAGTGTGTGTTGGATTGTGCTCTGCTCCGCTCTGCATCTGTTATATTGAGGAAACTCAAATAAGAGAGATAACCTGTATCGGATGCAGGTATGAGAAATGCAGGCACGTCTCAATAGGAAAACAGAATAAAACACTACTATATGATTCATTTAATAACTCCATTCACAGATAATAGCTGCTGGATATATTCGTTAATTGTGTGATTGCATAAGAGCTCTGTGCTGTACTGTGGGTTCCATTGTTACTGATATTAATGATGTGTATGCAGCGGCAGGTTTCTGCTTTAGGTCTCTGCCTAATAGTTACATGAGAATTTATATTTGTTGTGGAAGGAATAAATTCCTTAAAGCAATTCTGGGTATACAGTGGCCTAAAAAGTATTTGGACACAATATATTGGTAGGTAGTGTTCAGAAACACTTTTTGCACAACATCAAACTGATCAGTCAAATGATGTTTTGGTGATTGCCTGAGGTCGACACATCCTCTACAGAGAATACACATTTTAAAGCACAACTAGTGAATTTGCTGAACACACTGGAGAAAAAAATTAGCTATTTTAGATTTTTAAGTGTTAACTATTCAAACTATGTTAAAATCAGCAAATGAATAGAAAACATGCACTGAAAAGTTTATATTTCTCTCTATATATTTAGGTTTGTTTCCTGTAGAGGTTGTGGTTTGTTCCACTAAGGAATTTGCTCCACTAATTCTCTGTGTACTTTTTTTCTTTTTTTTTTCTAAGCACTCCCAGGCGGTACAAAAGTCTTCAGCCCCTAACGAGCACCTAAGATAATTGTTTGAAAGCCTAGCAATTAGCAATAAGTGTTTTTTACCAGTAAGAACATGAGATACAATTAGAACACATGTAAATAATCATAAATACAATACAAAGTAACATGAATATCTTATTTTGAGTAGATAATAGATAATATCTTGTATGAATTATTCAGTTCCTCCAACAGAAATCTTGATTAAGCTTTACAGCTTCTTACCCAAAAAATAGCTTTTTAAATATAATGTCCCCAAGTGCCTAAAACACTTAGGGACTTGCACAGTACTGTATATATGCAAGTCCATGCTGTGGACAGTGAGGACCTCCTGTATCATAGCAGCTTTCATTGATAAAAGTCTGGATGGTCCCTTTTGTTTGTTTTGTTCCCCCCTAAAACATGCATGGACTCATCTGACCCCAGGACACATTTGAACCACCTGAGATGAGCTCAGGCCCAGAGAACTCGGTGGCGTTGGGGAGGAAATTGGGGTTGTTCAAATGTTTTGCATGGCCTATACTGGGCAGAAGCAAAATTGGGCTGATCTAGGTAAGTACAAAGGTGACAACAGCCAAGACACTGTGTGGAAGAAAGCAACTGTAATCCTCTGTACTTTACCAGGAAAACCACATGAGCAGGTACAGCAGATTTTTGAGGTTGTGCCAGGAGATACGTCCCTCGGGTCAAAAAGTGCTTAACGTGGCACCGAGGAGCAGTTCCTCCTTACAGGAGCCCAGCTTTGCGGGTAGGACGCCGCTAGATGAAAGCCTTCTGCAGATACAGATGTTGACTAGCGAAAGAAAGGAGAAATCAAAAACTAAATCACAAGTGGAACCTGTCTGGAGAAACACTATCCATGTAGTCAGAATCAGTTTGACAGCAAAGTCTGCTGTTTTTCTTAAAGTGGCGTCACTGAGCTTGACAGGGTTCAGAGTACGAAAGCATTTCGAATGCAAATCTGCAGAAGCCTGCAAAGAAATTACGATCTAAAATAAAAACCACACCAGCCGCAGAGCGTTTTGGAACAGTCTGTTAAAGTAAATGCCACCTTATTTAATATTATGTTTTCTAACACAATGCATTTCCATTGTTGTACACGTGTCTAAATACTTCTCGGGGTGGGGAACTATATATAAAGGGGTCAATGACCAAAGGAAATACACATTTGGTCATAAATGTAGGTATGTTTACATTGTGAGTTTAATAGTCTTTATTATTTTATTTTATACCCAATAAAATTACATACAATGTGGATTTATATATCATAAACAAATGGGCAAAATGCATATTCAGAGTTCTTTAGCAGAGGCAATTTAAACCGTATTTAAAACCGTAAATGCTCATTTGAACACATTAAAGGTTCTTTGCATGCTTATGGTTTATGCATTTAAAAAATTCTTATACTTAGCAACAAAAAGGTTTCTCTATACTAAGTCACAGAATACTTTGTTTCTTTAGTTTTTCATAAATTTCGTGAACAATTTTTGAAACAAAGTATAAAAAAACAAACTGTAAATGTCTTGTTATGTTACATTCAACGTCATACAACGTGTATCCATGTTCATTTTATATTCTATCAGCTTTACTTACCATACAGGAGCATTTTGTAGTTGTACAGTTACAGACTGTAGTTCATCTGATTGTCTGTATACTTTTTTTTTTATCAGCACTGCAGTGACACTCATATGGGGATGGTGTGTGTTGTGCTGGTGTGAGTGGATCAAACAGAGGAGTTTTCAACACCTCAGTGTCACTGCTGGACTGAGAATAGCCAACGGTGTCCTGTGGCCAGCGTCCTGTTACCACTGATGAAGAACCAAAGGAACTGTGCAGCAACAGATGAGCTATTGTCTGTGATTTTACATCTACAAGATATATATATATATATATATATATATATATATATATATATATATATATATATATATATATATATATATATATATATATATATATATAAATCCCTAACGTTATAACATTAATCCTGTGCATAGTGTCACAAGCCATTGTTAAATAAACGTTAGCTAGCATGCAATTTGATGCTTTTAATCTCTTCAGAAGTTGCAGGTGACATAAATCAGCTCTTGATATTGAATGATTATCCTATTATCATAATTACAAACTGACACTGGGTATTGTTAAATAAATCCTCTTGTGCGACACAATTATCCAACTTTCAAAGATTTCAACTTTCAACTTTCCCAAGCAGTGTAACTGATATGCAAATGTATTCTAATCTCCCACAGCTAACCCTGTTCATCTAATGTAGCTCACACTTCCAGTATTCCTCTGTGGCACCACTAAGGGATTTAGTCAACATGAATTGAAGTGCCACGCAAGGCAAGTTCTTTTGTGGGTGGATTAAATGCTGTAATAGTAAGCAGAGCCCAAAGCTCGACATGCTATGATTGATGGCTACAATGTCAACTAGCCCGCCTTTGGATACGGGGGGCAATCACTTTACTGTCCAAAAATTCTCTTATCTGCCTCATGAGAATGTTATTTTAGAGTGGGAAGGTGAAAAGAGCGAGAACTTCAGCTTCTTGCGGTCGCCTTCTAACTGCCATGCAAATGAACCTGCTCTGAGAAACGTTCTGAATAAACAGCACTCACAAAGGAGACAAAAATAAACCTTTGTATGACACGAAGGCACTAAAACCTTGAAAAACATATTGTTATGCTATAAATCACTTTTAAAACAATATCAGGCCAGTTACCCATGCAACACATTTAATTCTTTACTTTTCATTTTAGACATATTTGAGAGAGACCCAACATCTTTATATAATTAATATACACAAATCTGCTACAACTGGGAACAAAAACTTGGTTTCTAGCACCAACCGTTTATGAACAGTTCAGCTTACAGTGGCATTGGTTACAACTTACCATATTGACAGTAATTAAGTAAATTAATTGTAACAGATTGAGGGGCTAGTTTTAAAAATGACAAAAGTCTGGAAAAAAAATTCAAATTAATTGAATAAAAATCTATGCTGTTTTGGACCAGAAGAGCTTTGTAATTTAAATAATAATTCTAATAAAAACAGCAAAAGGTTTGTAAATGCAAATGATGAAAAATGCAGTAAAAAGCAAAAAACTTGTAAACCTCAAAAACCCGTGGTCGCCATTGCCTGATTCTCTTCTCCATAATAAGTCACATGGTTTTAATAGGAGACCGATCTGGACTGCAGGCAGGCCAGTCAAGCACACACACTCTGCATCTACAAATCTACACTGTTGTGGCATATGCAATAACCATGGATTTGCCAATGAAATGCCACTATATACGTCTCTACAGCTGTGGTACGTGCGGTACAAAAGTCTAAAGCACCTAACGAGCACCTAAGATAATTGTTTAAAAGCCTAGCAATTAGCAATAAGTGTTTTTTTTACCAGTAAGAACATCAGATATCATTAGAACACATGTAAATAATCATAAATACAATACAAAGTAACATGAATATCTTATTTTGAGTAGATAATGGATAATATCTTGTATGAATTATTTAGTTCCTTCAACAGAAATCCATGTATGGCTTTCTTCTTGTGTATAAAAGTTTCAAGTCACATTTCTGGATGCAGTGGCGAACTGCACTAAGAAAAAAAAACACTTAAAAATACTCCAGAGCCCGCAAGGCTATATTTACCACAGTAGCATGATTGTTTTTCCTGCAGTGCCATTAAAGACTCAAAGGTCACTCAAGCTCAATAATGGTTTCTGGCTTGCAAAGACTGGAGCTCCTTTTACACCCAATCATGATCTCTCACCTGTTACCAGTTCACCTGTTTACTATAGAATGTTTCAAAATAGTGTCACTTCAATCACTATTATTTTACCTCTGGCTTAAATTTTTGCAAAATTTGCTCATATTGACAACAAACAATCAAGTGGATCAGTCAAAACTTTAAAATTAATTTCTTTATACTTTGGTCAGTTAAATAAAGGTGATTTAATAAAGGTAAAATAAAGGTTTTTTTATTACATTTCACAAAATGCCCCAAATGCATTTTATATATGCTACTAAGTATGTGTGATTAAACGACAGCTATAGTAAGCTTTTGATTAATCTGTGAATAGAAACTTACACTAAAAGTACATTAAACTTATATAAAGTTTTTGCATTGTTTATTTGGGGAGGCTTAATTGTAAGGTTGTTAAACTTACCCTGCGTGTGGAGATTGTTCTTTAGCCTGGCTGGTTTTAACTGTGAGTTATTTATAATTATAATAGTGTAAGTTCTGTGACATTCCCCAATAATCAAGAACACTTATTATAAAACTTACAGTATCAGGTGGTCTCTTAAGAATTGCTGTAAAAATCTCCTGGTGGCATTGTTATGGGGGATATTAGACCACAATCTACTTCCACTACAGAAGAATGGTCATGTTTTATTTAATTCTGGGTTGCTTTGTGCTCCACTGTCCCCTACATTAGGACTATAATGTCTAACACACCACTTGCACATAGCGTGTATAATTCATACAATTGATTCAGGCCTGTTTAAATGAACCACAGCGAGTGTGAGAGAGACGTGGTTTGCATTGGTGTGTCTATTTAGCTGTGCAAACACAGCACCATGCTGTGCAATTGCTAGGGCATCATCAACACATTGACGTAAGCAGAGCTCTCTCTCTCTCTCTCTTTCTCTCTCTCTCTCTCTCTCTCTCTGTTTCTTTCTTGCTCTCTATTCAGACACTTATGCTGTCACTTTAGTTCAAACTATAGTCTGAGTGTCTGTAAAGCTTTCATAGAAAATACTTTTACTTTTGAGACACAGGCATATTTACATGCACGTCATTTGAAGAAGTCTACTGGTGTTAAATGTGTTGGTCTGAAGAACCTCACCAAGTGAGAATAGTTCACAGTGATGTTCTAGTGATAGGAACCAGATTTCTAAAAGAGATTAAGTGCCTTTTAAAGCTAACTTACCAAACTGTATGTCCTGAAATGATTACAAATGCTGCCTAAAATGTTTTTATATTTTTTTTTCCATCATCAGCATTATACATAATTCAGAAGATGTGTGTAGGTTCATTGGTGGGCTTGACCTGGTGGTTATTATTACCACCACTGTACAGAAATCTGAAATCTCCAAACCACTCTGAATGATCTCAGTTATTAAATTAGGCAGACTTCATGTGTTTAACAATTTCCCATAATAACAATTTCCAAAGCGCTCCCTGAGGAAGGGCAGTATTTACAGTAACCTTCCAGGTTAATCCCAGTTAATCTAACCTGTCTGTCATTAAATCAAATCAGGAGCTGCTGATGATGTTGCACAAAAAGTTGTGAATCCAAACCAAAATCAAAGTGTTCTTCTAACTATAACCTTCTAACCCCAATGTTATTAATATAACCGATATTCAAGACATTGTTACACTATTTGACTCTCTCGCTCTCTTTCTCTGTTTATTTGCATTAATTTTAATAGTATGCAATGTTTTCACAGGTAAAAACCCACCTATCGCCAAGCTGAAAGTCATTTTTATGACCAAAAACTTTTTGTACTGCATAACTACAGCATTTTGTGTTTTGTAAGTTACCCTCAGAAAATCATTTCCCTTAATAACTTGCAGTGTTTTGCCTCTTCTGCTATACGTGACTAATAAAAGCTTTGAAAACCAGTTTCAGGTGATTTATTCAATGAGATGAATATGGAGAACACTAAAGACGGGCTCCTGACTGTGATTGAGAACCACTGTTTTACATAATGATGTTGAAATTCCAGAAATCCCTCAGGGAACGTCCATATATCACTTTCCTGAGACTGAAAACAGTTTCGAGAGCTATTGATCTTAATGCTGCTATGCCATGGTATTATTATTATTATTATTATATTGTACATTCTAGTGGGTGGGTCTGCTCAGTGTGGAACTGAAACCAGCTCAGTACCGATGACTGATGAGCGGAATGAAAATGATGCCTTGCTGAGAGAAACCTTTAAAGAAATGTTAAAAAATTTGCAAGTGGTCCTAACAAACAATTAATTGGAATTGTTAAGATCAAGGCCGGCTGGAACGCTGGAATGCAAAAACAGAAGCCACAAGCAGGAAAATGTTCCTCTACAACCGTTTGCCAAGTGTAGTGCAAGTTTGAACTTCCTTCCATTTAGCTAATGTGGGTTTTCGTCAGTTGAGCTCTTACTAACTTGGTGGAAAGTAAATGAACAAATTCCAGGATCATTATAACTGCACTGGAGATAACAGCAAATGGACAAGCGTTCTAAATTTTGTGCATAGCTAAGATGTCAGCAGAGCCCTTAGAGAGGTTTCAGACTGATAGAGTCACAATTGTTCACAATGGTGGTGATGGGAACCAGACATCTGATGGCTTTAAAAGCTGCACACAGAAGGTTATTGCATATAATAGTTAGAATATAAGGTCTGATGCCTGAGATGTTGCTTTTGGGTTAGAAGGTTTGGCCGAAATGATGATTTTTAAAAATCCATTCATGGTGGAGGGCTACATGCAGTGCATTGGGAGGCAACACTGTCCACAAAGAAAGTTTTTTTTTATATCGTTGCCATCCAAAGTATCTCCAGTTTGTTGATTTTTATTTTTCTATGTCCTCTAAAAGCAGCAACTGTTGTTCACATTGTGTGAAAACGTAGTGATGAATGGACCAATAAAATTCTTCAAAATAGCTTTGGAAAAGATTCTGGTTCCATTGACTTACACTAAGAAGTAAAGAATGATTTTGGCCTCTCCTGTAAAGCTACTATTTTGGAAATGTTGTTTTTTCTTTGGACTGTGAAGATATTTACCAGTATTTTAAATATTTACCAGTATTTAAATATATATATTTGCATGTAGGCTTATTGGTGGCTTTAGATAATTAAAGATGGTTATATTTGCATTGTGGATTAATCTCCACCACAGTAAAGCGATTCGATTCAGTAAATTAGCAAATCGTTCACAAATAATACACAAATAATGGACAAATAATGGACAAATCTGTGGTATTTGCCTTCCAGTACATTGTTTGTGAGAGCCAGGTGCAAATTTCCAAAAGAAAAGAGATCTCCTCGCTTTCTATTAAAGTCCATGTTTCTGATTTGTTCCACTTGGCATGTAATTTCGTTTCTATTTCCATGAAAATCCCCTAATTTAACAAGTTCCTGCCTTCTGATGACCATAAGGGAGACGGCAACCTAGAGTACAATGGAATTTGTACAGTTCATTGATTTCTCATAATGTTTCTGGCAATCCTCGAGCCGTCGCTGCCTCTGTGTTGAAAGGCAGAAGTGGTCCAATGACGAGCTGTGGTCCTTTAAACGGAGGACGGGGCTCTGGGACGGTGTTTACTCAGGTTAATAAAGCCTCCCTATATATGCAAGCTCTGAAGTCAATGGAGCAGGCATTCCTGCACACAAACCTCTAACTTGAGGGCTTGGCCACACACCCACATCAGGTTCACTCGCACATCCAGTGCACACACACAGCCAGGAGAAAGATTGACACCAGCAGTGTTAGTCAGTAGTGAGGTTAGTAATGTGGCGGCGTGTGCCTGGAGTCTGTCGTGCTGCCTGCTCTCCCCACATCACACACAGCCTCCAGCTTTGTATTCTTCAAGCAGCCAGAGAACATCCTGTATCTCTGTAGAGGTGTCAGAAGATACAAGAGGGCCCTGGCGATCCGAGACCTGACAGGAAAGGAGAGGAGGTGGTCTGTTGACCGCATTCAACAAGCAGCAAGAGGCCAGAGAACCCCTTCTGGTGCATCCTAGGACAGAAGCTGCACCTGCACAGGTAAGGCCAAGTAACCAAAGATTCCACAGAGGTGTGCGCAACATCAGGAGCTGTAACAGTCACAGACCTGTTGATGGGTCTAGATCTTTGTTTCTTACTCTGTTATTCAGATGTAATGTTTATTAATGTGTAATATTATATTCCTAGCAGCTACTGTATAAGATAAAAACATGCTCCCGGTGATAGAAATAACAGCAAATGTTTTTAAATATCTAAGGACATTCGCGTTGGGCTTAATAAATACTGTGCATTAAGTTTAAATATAGTACAAGGAAGATAAACACAGTAGAAAGGACTGGAGTTTAGTGGGTAAAAGAGCACTAAGTCAGCGTCTTATCTTTACCAAAGCTTTGTGTGTTCTTTTGATGATTAATAAGTGCTGATATGGTATTCAGATCAAGCATTCCTAACACAGGGAGTGCACCTGTTGTGTGACACATTTTGGCCCTTTTCCGTGTATTGCTAACGTTAAGATCCCTGTGAGTCATATGTAAAGTCAAATTAAAAAAAGAAAAAGAAAAACAAAACTTTTGTAAAGTTCCAACCTGTTCTTTTATGCGGCATCCTGGCGGAGCGCCATCAGTACAGACCACAATATTTCCCCTCGAGGAAAGCCCAAGTGACTTCGCTTGGCTGTCGCAGAGCGCTGGCACACGACCTGAAATTTCAAACAGCTGAAATTCCCAAAGGAACGTATGAATTTCAATAACCCTCAAAAAACTTCACGCAGGGTTGTTTTTAGCTGAGGTGAATTCAGGTGAAGTGACTGGTGTCTGTCTGTATATATATATATATATATATATATATATATATATATATATATATATATATATATATATTTAGTACACTCTTAACATACGTTTCATATGTTTAAGGCCTGCAAGATACAGATTTTTACAGAAGCCTATAATTTAGTCATTAATCTTCAGTCATTATTCAATAACTACTGCAAATTATTCAGTAACTTTTCATTTAATCATGTAGTTCTAAGAATAAGGAACTGAAGTTTGAAGTTAAGATGTTCAAAGCTGTTCACTGTTGGTGGCATAGAACGGTTGTCCGATGCTCTTGATGATCAGTCTACAGTTACGGGTAATTAAAGTAATTAAATGCACAGAGGTAAGAACAGACCTAGGGGTATTTGTATATAGATTTCAAATACAAGCCAGGACCCACCCATTTACTTTAGCATACAATATCATTGCACTCTGAATTGTGCCTTAACTTCATCTAGCTATCTACATGTACTGTATGTTTGATATTTAATGGCAAGCTTTTTACCTTAAAAACATATTAATATATTAATACATACTGAAAGACCAAAGCTGAGCTTGTTTTATTTTTAATAAAAAAAAAGCTTTTAATAGAAATATATATGAAGGTCTATTCTGGATTATAAATGCATTTAAGAATGGGCAGATATGGAGGTATTATTATGGAGGTAACCAGATCTGGAGGAAATCATTTCCACAGTCCATAAAGAGATCTTCCTGAAATAAGACACCTGTGCCAGACGTTGAGCCAAGAAACTAGACAGTTGCCAAAAGAAAAAAAAACATGAAGGTTGCAAACACTGTCATATTCGATCCAAGAGAATGATTCTTATCATGGCGCTGTCATAATCTGGATGACTTAGTGGGAATGTGAAAAATTTGCATATCAGCATACCATGCGATTTTAAATATTTGGACGGTTTTGTTTGTGGTGAAATCAAGCATGAATTCAAAAGCATGCAATCCAGTAACAGGTAGATGGTACATGGTGGTAAGAAAGCCATTCACTCTTACAGAAAGCTACAGAGGAGGCTTTTTTAATCAGATTTCGTGAAGTTTTGGTTTAATATTATTAGGTGGAATTTCAAGGGCAATTCCACCCACTTTTTAAAATTCCCACATAGTCATTATGATGCATAAAGAGTGGCTTTGTGTAAAATGTAGCATTTGAGTAGCTACAGGGTTACAAAGAATTGTTGTAGTGGTGGTGATAGGAACCAGATGTCTAAAGAATTTAATGCTTCCCAAAGCTCCTTCACTGGAAGCTATAGCAGTAAATGGTTATGAGTATGGTAAGACATTTTCAAAAATCCATCCATGGTGTGCAAAAACAAGAGTGTTACAATGTAAATTACATTCCATATAAAACCATGTGTGGTGGTTATAGATAGTAAATCAAATGGCTACACCTGCAGTTAAAAATCGGACTTGAGCATTTGATATCAGAACACTTTAAATGATGACATCTCAGTGTCTGAAGGAGATTAATAGATTTTGTAATTACAGATTAGGATTTTTTTTTTGTTCTAGATTTCTTGGAGACATTATTATATTTAAAATCTGCCTTTTCCAGACAGGAAGCATTAAATTACTCAGGAAAGCTTTATTTATTTATATATTTATTTATATATTTATTTTAATATTTAAACAGTATTAATACAGTAAGTAGTGCTTTTGCATACCTCAGTGTGATTATTAACCCTTTTCAAGCTTCTCATTCTATAAACAACCCAATATTATTTACAGTTCTCATCTAATACCTGCTTTGACTACTCAGTACTTCATTAAGCTAAATCAAGATTGCAGCTGAAGGAACTGAATATTCATACAATGTCTGGGGCGTCCAGGAGAAATCTGGAACTACACTTTGTTCTTCAAACTGGAGCTCAAGATATGATCTACTTCTCTCACAATAAGATATTTATGTTACTTTGTATTGTGTTTATACTTATTTACCTATGTTCTAATGGTGCCTTTTGCTCAGTAGTGGATATGTTGGAAAATAATTGCTGAAAACATGTAAAAAGGCTCTGAACAATGTAGTACAGGCCTAAAATCATGGCTTGATAACACACTGGATCCATGCATAGCAGTACTCCTCCTTATATCTACAATTTTATAAAGATTACAGCGCACTAGTATTTGCTAGGTCAATGCCCAGCCGCTATATCTAACACTGCCAGCTCCTGTTACTGCTCGCCAGGCGTCCTCAGACAACACCTGTCTCGTGAACTTCAGCTAGACTAACAGTACTAACAGCACTAAACTCCAAAATTACTACTTATCAAGCGCATGCACATATCATTAGCACAGCATGGTAACTCAATGTTTCAGTTGTTTTATTGTGGTTTTAATGTTAATTCAGTTCATCTTAATAATCACTACTTCCCTGCTGATTAAATTACTTTTATAAAAAATTACTTTTTATAAACTTTTATAAAAACATTCTTTTAATGTTAGCAACATTTTCTGATAAGTACTTTTATTTTTAGGTATATTATTAGATTTAAAAAGCTATTGTTTTAGACAGAAAGCTTTCATTTGTTCAGCAAAACACTCTTTTTTAATATTTAATATTTTTTAAACAGTATTTATACAGTAAGTATAGCTTTTACATACATCAGTGTGTCTATTTAACCCCTTCCAAGCTTCTCCTCGTGGAAAAACACTTTGTTCTTCAAACTGGAGCTCAAGATATGATCTACTTCTATCACAATAAGATAGTCATGTTACTTTGTCTGGTATTATGCTAATTTACAATGCTGGCAACATTTTCTGATAAGGACTTTCTCCACCTTCTTATTTGAATTTTTTTGTCCCATCTTAAATGGAGCTACAATTGAATTTTGGTGCCATTGTAATAATAACTACTGCACAATTTAAGGTGGAACACGGAAAATGAGAAAACATGAATAAGAAACTTCAGCCTCATAGTTTTAATGCTGGTAGGATTTTAAATAAGGAGGTTTAAGCTATTAAAATTTCCTCCTGGATTTTTATGCATGGAGCTGCTGATAAATATGCACTACAGTGGGACTTATTGACCAGGATTCTTCTTCTTTCTACATCTTATAGCTTTCTATGTCTTTTTATGTCTTTAGTGCCACCAAGCTGCCTCTTCAGTGACACACTAAACATAAAAGGCACTCTCTATAGCCAGTGTGTGGTTTGTCTATTCTGGGCTACTGTAGAAACACTGCAGCCTTGATTGGAAGATGACCCACTAGTATGTAAATATGTAACGCTCATCCTCAGCTAACAAAAAGCGATTGGTTTTGTATACTATATTCCATTTCTTCTATTAGATCCCTCTACATCTTACATACTGCTCCTTTAAACAGGCTGCTGAATAGTTTACATATTATGGCCTTCAAACTAAAAACTATTGTAACCAGAACTTACATTATAAGTTAAGGATGTGTCCTCCTTTCTCCTTGGAGATATGAAGTTTTGTACCAACAGCCACAGTATATCAAGTGTATGAACTGGGGAGTGAAGAATTTTAAGACTTTAAAACATGTTTTTAACAACTACATTCAACTATTTTAGCTTAAAAAGAAAGGAAAGCAGAAGTATTTTAAAGAGCAACACTCTTTTAGTGTGGGGAACAGGCTGCATAGGACACAACAAGAGCAATAAGAGCATCATTAGTCAGGCTACTGTAATTTTCAATTGCTGCAATTCCTCATCCATCACAGCTGACCTTCTCTCAGAAGTCTAAAGTTGCATCTTTGTGAGACACAGTCAGGTGGAACAAAAGCTTTAATCTCATGCCTACTGTGTGTAATCATTACAGCGTTTTATGTCCTTCCGATGTGAATAGCTCTCATACTAAACAGCTGTCAGAGAAAACGCTGGGCCGGTTCAAACTGTTTTCCTGAAATTACATCTTGATGTGCAGCTTCTTTCAACAGGAAAGACTTATTAACGGTTTATATTTATATGTGATAGGCACGCTGCTCTATGGTAGCACAGCCAATAGCTTGGTGAATGTGAGCTTGGATGCTAATGGTGAAGTTTTAAACTTTAGAAACATTAAAGAAACGTGAAACAGCCCATTCTAGAGCAATTTACCAGGACAGAACCATGGTTATCGGAACCAGACATCCGAAAATGCTCATCTTGCAGATAATAGTTACTTAAAATTATTATGAATGCACTGCCGGATGCCTGGGATGTTGTATTAGAACATTTCTCAGAAGGTTTCGGCCGAAATAATAACCAAAAGAAAATGGCCTTTTCTGATTTACTGTTGTTTAACTATTATAAATATTTGATATAAAACTCCTATAAGGACACTTCTACAAAATGAGTTCCATCTGTGATCTCACAATAACCCTCCTATTATGTTAAGGGTCACTTTGACCCGTTTCCGCTTTGAGTTGTCTGGTTACCTTCTCTAAAGAAGAGTTCATTAAATAGTTTTTAAAATGGTATGTACACCATATGTTCTCATATTTCACCTTAATGAGTTTTACTGTTTTGACTCTTTTCTTGATTTTGAGTGTTTGTATACTGTGCAACATAAGTTTGACCCATAACATTATGAATGTATTTTTTTTAAACATAATATGAGGGTTAAAGAACTATTTAATAATAAAATAATATTTTTTAGACTAAATATTTACAAGGATTATAGTCTGATCTATTTAAACTCAGGACACATACTATATATATATGCATACTATATATATTAAAATTAACATTTTAATTTAACATTGTAGTAATTATGGCTTTTATAATCCACTGTTATGGATTGTTTGGGGGAGGTGGGCTAGTGCACTATAGGCTCCTGTGGTGTGGACTAAGCTTTTGTCCTTAATGGTATTTTTTTTCCTTGAATTACTTTTACTTTTATACTTTAAGTTGTTTTAAAAAGCAGTACTTTTAAACTTTTACCGGAGTAAAAAGCTTGAGTTGATACTTCAACTTCTACAAAAGTATTTTTAAACCATAGAATCTATTCTTCTTTATAGAATCTATTCTTCTACCTGAGAACTGAATGTGAATACTTTTGACACCTTTGTATTATATATATATATATATATATATATATATATATATATATATATATATATATATATATATATATATATATATATAATTTTAGTCTGTAGGTGAAGCCTTATTTAGCCATGCCCCCACATTTTATAGCAGTAACTGCATCCCAGTCCCTCATGGCCACATGGTGAGCGGTTAGATCCCATTGTTTTGAAGTAAATTTGTCCCAAAGTTTGAAAATCTGCAAGAAACATTAAGAACTGTCAGTACAAAAACACACATTTTCTGCAGTACATTTTTTTGTATTTTAAATTTAAAAAAAATTCAATGGTTTCACGCATGTTCCTGTGTCATGCAACTGTTTGCTAGGCACCAGGCTGGCTAGTGCTTTTGAGCTCAAAATTAGCTAAAACTGTTATTATTCTATAAGTGGTGACTAAATTGATGTATATAATCATTTATTTTCATGAAATGTAAACAATAACGGATCCATACGAGAAGCCAAGTGTAGGCTCACTGGTAGTCTTAGTACAGATGTTGGAAACGTTTATGTTTAGGTTAAAATAAAATAATCCTTATTTGCAGTAAAATAAAGCTTTTCTGAGCGTTCTAACACACAGTCCATTACTGTTTTAACAATTAATAGTCTTAAAGGCTGTAATTTTAATGCTACAATTATAATTGTTAATTCATTGACCTTTAACCCTGGCGATTAGTGTGCAGACTGGTGGTCACATAGCAACACAGACACAACAACATTCTTGAATAACTAGTAGCTCATGAAATAACAAAGAAGAGAAAGATTCAAGGCAAACATTGTGAATTTAAAGATGAATGGTCAGACTCATTTGCATTTATATACACTCCAGCTGGTTTCCCAATATGTTTAATCTGCAACAAGAAACTGTCAACAACCAGAAAGTCCAACATTGAGAGACAATTTACAAGAACTTTTCAACTTCCATGGAAAAGTATACTTAATTTTCATTTATATTTTGTTCTTAACCTATAATAGGACATACTGAGGCATATTTACAACCAATATGTTACACTATTACACCAATAAAATAGATATAAATTCTTGTGGCTTCAAAAATTGTTTGATTATTGTTGAAACGGGACAAAACAGTAAATAAAACATCTGTACTTGTGTTGTAGACATGGTGACCCCTGGTCCCATTCACCACCACTGTGAAGAAATCTGAGTCAGTAAGTTGCTACAGTGAACCATTTCACGTCAAACCACACTGATTAATTGATCTCAAGGGTTCGACTACAAAGACATTTTAAATGTCAGTGGAAATTCTCCCTTAGGGTGTTGTAGTCTACAGGTGGCAAACAGCCTTGCATGACTTCATATATTTTCTATGCGCAAAACCAAAACAAAGAAAGCCTAGAAAGCGCGATAAGGACGGGAGGATATCAGTTCAACACGTCTACTCTTGATTTTATCTTCCATTGCTGTGTGTGTTGTTGTTTTTGAGTGAGATCAACGTCTTATGTGGATTACTCATCTAGCATTAACCATTTCCTGGTCGGTATCTTATGGGCAGATGTGGTTTTCATGGGAAATCTGAAATCTGGCACACCAAATTTAGTAATAGTTCTCAACAGACTCAAGTTCCAGTAAGTAATAAGGATCATGCAAACTGTGCCGCTTTCAACATCCCCAACCTCTGTCTTCTATGGAAGCATCCCCCCACCAACAGATTGAGCAATCAGAGCAGCTCAGACACTGAGAAAGGCCTCGAAAGAGTCTGGCGCTGAACCTATACTGTTAGCCGAATCTATAAAGGTTCCTCAGCTCAGTGACAATGAGCACCACTGACCTGGCAAATGGAGCAAGTCCTAATTCCCCTGAAATGAATTTTCGAGTCTTTAACCAAACTCATTTAAGGATCAGTCACGGGCTCTAATCCTTTGCCTAGGGAGTGTGTTTGCATCTTCTTCTCTGCTGGGCTGAGTCAATACGGCCAAATGCGCAAGGGTAATGGGCTTAGCGCAAGCTGTTGCTACAGAGAGGGAACGCTAGGCTGCTCAGTGTGTCTAAGCTGACCGCAGATGAAGGAAAAGATGCACCTTCTTTTCCAGGGAGGAGAGAGGGATGAAAGGAGGGAATGCGGGGAGCAGCAGACGGGGATGAGAACCGTAGCAGGGTTAGGGGTTCTTTAAAGGAGGATAACTTCATTTCCTTTAGGGTTAACCAGAGGGCAGCTTCAAAGACGCTAGCCAAGGCTTCCTTTTGTGTTCGCATAGAGATGTGCAAAGAGAGGCCTGAGCTGCTTCCTTTCCATCAATGTGTCCAATGTGACCAGAGCACCTCCTCGGAATAGCCATAAATACATCGACAGCTTGCACTTAGTTTAATAGTACCTAATTTCCTCCACTATCACTGGGTGTGGAGCCATCATCGGATTTTATGAATTTGGGTGTCGCTGTGTCCAAACACATGCAAGGTGTATCAATGAGCATGTGGCATGCGACAAACTGCTCTGAAGACGTACGAGAACATTGACAGCAGATAATCTACGACTGCCGCTCGTTCTCCATCTGTGCGTTTGGAAGACAGCTCACACTTGGCTGTCATGAATAAAGATATGTTCCAAATTCCACAAGCACACGTCTTAAAGGCTGTGACTGGTTGTTGTTTTTTTTTATTAGTGCATCTCATAAACTCAAAAATAAACTTAAAAATAAATAAAAATAAAAGTGTTTAAAAGGACTCATTGGAGTGATTCCACAGAAGGGTGACTGTTTTTTTTTTTTAATTGTATAATTAAATGGTTAACAAATTAATTCAGGGTGGTTTGGTGTGAAATGCTCTGTTTCATAGAAACAGAAATAGTTATGAATATGCCGTCCAGTGACATTGCTTAATCACACTTAAACACATTTTATTCAATTGATTTGTGGTTGGAGAGATACAAGCTGCACTCTGTAAGACAAAATAGTAGCCAATTTTTTTTTATTACGTATTATAAATTATACAAGGCACATGTAGGTTAATTGGTGGTTTTCATTCTAAATAAAATGGCTATATTTATATTTACACTATGCCCTCAGGTTCCCATTACCAGTGCTCTAGAGAAATCTAAACCATTTCACACCAAACCCACTCTAAATGACATAAATAACATTTGTATGATTTCATGTACCAAAATGTAGCCATACTTCATTTTTACAAGACCATGTTGGGGTTGAAAGCTTCAATGAGCTTGAATGAGGGGGTTTAGTTCTCATTAGCCAATAAATGGGTTGTTTTTTGTGACATCGCAAAAACAATAACTTGGAAATGGGCCTTTCTGGCAGCTTACTTTCTAAATACTGTACCATCAGTGTTGAGAACAAAAGCTTATATATGCAAAATGGTAATTCTACAGAAAAAGGAAAAATGTGCTTTCAAACTATTTCCATTATTCAGATTATTATGATTCACACAGCATAAAGGTTGGCTGGTAAATACAAGCTATATTAAATAAAAAGATGGACTGTGGAGTGAATAGAATATTTAAAAGCTTTAGAAATGTTTACATGCCAACCCATTTGTTCAGTTCTCTAGGATCTCTAAAGAACCTTCCTCGAGGTACAGTATAAATAAGATGTGTCTGTATGAAGAATATTTCAAAAGTTTAAAGAACCACATATTATCAGGGTCCAAGTCTAAAAACATTAATTAACATTTTTGATAACATCCCTCTTTTTAAATCCTGCAACAATACCTTAGAACACTATCTTCTCATCACTCTACTGGTTTTCTCTAGCTGGCTCCTCCGTTTCCAGTCTCTTGTCATTCTGCAGTGTCAGTCTGTCTTCTACTCAGTTCCATTTCATTTCGCATTCATTAAAAACTCACGCTGACAGTGGAGACAGGGAGCTGCGGGAATGACACCTTAAAAGTGAGCGATGTCTGCTGGTTGTTTACGCGGACGTCAACCGCCTTTCTGCAGTAGTGACCCGTGAGTAAGTTCTTCAGCCAAATCCGTTTTGGTCCTTGGCTTCCCATGCTGCACCGTGACTTGCTTTGGTCCCTCTTTTCGGTGCCCTGTGTGTCCCCCAACACTTAAAGAGACCAGGAATCTCAACAGGGCTCACAATTCTCTTAAGGCAGGCTTGCTCTCTCGTTTAGTTGAACTATGAAACTGGACGCCACAACACCAGTTATCATGTAGTATGATATAGTATAATATAGTCTTTCATGTTCGTCCGCTCACATTGACTGTATATGATCAGTGTTGGAACAAGAGCTTGTATTACCGGAAAGGTAACTGGACAGAAGGAGAACAACACAAGTGAAGCCTTGCAATTTACATTGAATTCAGAAAATTTCACTTCACGTTAACGTTTGTACTCCATTTGAAAAGCCTACTGCTTTTTTACATACTTTTTATATTGACTGAACATTTGGACCAAGCCTAGAAGTTACGAATTTAAAGTTCTGCATGATGTCCTGGCTCTAATCTCTTCTCTTCCCTCTCCCCAGGAGGCCATGGCCAGTCCGGTGCGGGTCCACCCAGACAGTGCCCTGCTCCAGCCCCCGCGCTGCACCTCTGCTTTCTCTGAGAGTTCTCTGGCTCTCCTGAAAAGAGAAGAGGGGAGCGTGAAGACCCTGGAGCTGGTGGACAGTAAACCGCAGCTAGACGGCTCCGAGCGTGGGCTACCGGGACTCTACCTGTCCTGCTTCGACATGCTCTTCACGGAGGACGCCACCTGGCTGGTGAGAGTGGCGGACTCCTCGGCTTCAGCCGGTGTCGGCTCTCGTCCAGAACCCTGCCTGGAACCGGAGCAGTGCCCTGTCATCGACAGCCCTGGGTTAGGAAGTTCACCACTGTCGCCAGGCCTGGAAGACCAAGTGGAGGAGAGGTCTCTGGAGCAAGTCCAGAGTCTGGTGGTGGGAGAAGTGTTGAAGGACATTGAGACCGCCTGCAAACTGCTGAACATCACACCAGGTGAGAGGCTGGCTTACATCACTTGTGGTATGAATGTAGGTATACTTTGTATACTGGAGCTCAACACAAGCAATGGTTATTGCATCAAAGTTCTAGAGCATGTAGGAGTGAGAGCACTAAATACATATCTTTTCCAGTTGCATGTATTCATTTTGTTTTATTTAATTTCAGATTTCAGGGTTTACTTTACCCAATTTGTTACACTCAGCAAATATCTAAAATTGTGCATCAGAATTTGCAGCCAAACAGCATCTATGAATACGTTCTATGCCAAGGAAGCATTAACTTGGATTTGATCAGGGATATTCAAGCTTTTGCACACGTCAGATTTTGTTAACTCTCAGGACGATGGATGCCACTCGATAAGCTTTATAAACAATTGGAAACTTCTTCATCCGCTAGGTTGGAGTTATAAATGATGAGTCTGGTCAAGGTGCACAAGTCATGCAGCTCCAACAATCATCCAGTACATTAATTAATAGAGAAACCGTCAAAGGTCTTTGACGCAGGCTGCACCTGACGTCAAGCTGAGCTTTACATACCAGGATGTGCCTAATCCCCACTCTTGCATGTGGACAACTTTGTTGGAGCAGCTTTGCGTAAAGTCTTTTGGTGTTTATCTAGCAGTAGATGTTTACATTGTCCAGCCAAGCCCTTTCCCTGCACCGGTGAAGAGCCCTGCCTAGAAGAGTACATATCAACAATCGTCTTCTATGTCTGTGGGCTATTTTAACAAGCTCAGCTGTATTTAACGCCGCAGCAAAGAGGCATGATTCCAACTGCTTAAATATAAATATTCCAGCCTGACTTCTTTGTACTGCGTCGCTAAAACCTTCTGACCTCACCGAACCTTGCTATTGATTTTATTGGTGTGTCCTCGTTGCCCTGCGAGCAGCTTCTAACTGACATCTGTCATGCCAAATTTCGTTCCTTGAAAACGCTCGCGGTGCACCTCCTTTGGTAAATACCCGTTTCCCCCGTTCACACTTTTCGCTCCCGCTCTCCTTGAATGACTCTCACAAAGGTGCATCAAAACACACAAAGCCCTATGCAAACATCTACAAATCCGCATGTTATGGAACTTGACTGATGTCTCAAAGGACTGGGGCAGCAGCTGCAGGGTAATGATTAAGACAGAGTGAGTCATGCTTATCTCGGATCTTTCAGACCCGGTTGAGTGGAGTTGTGGGAATGTTCAGAAGTGGTTGCTGTGGACGGAGCATCTGTACCGGCTGCCTCAGGTGGGCAAAGCCTTCCAGGACCTGGACGGGAAAGACCTGTGCGCCATGACGGAGGAAGACTTCCGCCAGCGCTCGCCGCAGTGCGGCGACACACTGCACGCGCATCTGGACATCTGGAAATCAGGTGCGGGTTGAAGCTTTGCCAAAGCGTGCGCAAGCATATGTTTACGTTTTCTGGAATTTTATAAGATAACTTGCCTGTCTTTGTACGCTCAGCTGCCTGGATGAAGGAGAGGTGTTCGGTCGGAGAAAGCAGGGTCACGGGTGAGTCACACAGTTTGCATGTTTGTGCACTTAAACTTCAATTGCATGTTCATGTTTTGGTAGTCATGTAGTACAGAAAGCAGGACAACGTAACAGAGTCTTATTGTTTTATTAATAATTCTTTGCTATTCATTTCAGATTTCGTTTTATGTTAAAACTGTGCCATGTACGCTGATTTTGTTTAATCTGAAATTAGTAGCAGGAGGAAAATAAACATGCTTAGGTGTTGCAATTACACATTTCCACCAGAGAGGTCTCCAAATCCCTGACACTTAGATAGTGTAGCTTTAATATTTCATGTTATTCCACATTTAAGAGACATTCCTATATGCAATCAAATCAAAGTAAAAGTGGGAGATAAATAACATCATGATACAATAAACATTATTTTACAATAAATAATATGCATCAAAAAATGTATTTTGTTACTGAGATTCTATAAATAGGAACACATACAGTGCCATATTAAAAAAAATCTATCAAATACTGTCAGTACAATTTCTTTTATTTTTCCATCATGGTTGCTAATCGAAAAGCTTGCTTAGGATCAACGTCAGGTTCAGAATTTTATTATATTATATCTTAATGTATCCATATTTTGTAAGTGGTAAAGTAAAAACTTAGTAGGAGTTAAAAGCAGCTAAAGCAAGTGATTAGCAACCAGTGGGATGATGCAGTTAAGTGAAAAGTGCCATTATCACAAATAACAGAACCAATCAGACTGTGATGTGATGCAATCTGATGGAAAATATCATCCTGCTGCCACCCCTAGGTCAGAGAGATTGATTGAATACACACTGACCTAGCCAGTCTAGGGCCAGGTCTAACGATGACGGTGCTTGTGTTGTCTTCCCGCAGGTGAAGAAGAGCTGTGGTCAGAAGCAGACTCTTCCTGCTCCGGTCAGCCCATCCACTTGTGGCAGTTCCTTAGGGAGCTGCTGCTCAAGCCTCACAGCTATGGACGTTGCATCCGCTGGCTCAACAAAGAGAAAGGTACAGAACCCTGAAGGAGCAGATGCCCCAACAGTGCTAGTGTGTTTTTATTTTTTACTCAAGCCTTTCTTGAAGCTCTAATTTAAAATCTCTTAATTATTCATTTCCTTTCATTAAGGCATCTTTAAAATTGAAGACTCTGCTCATGTAGCGCGGCTGTGGGGCCTGAGGAAGAACCGGCCCGCTATGAACTATGACAAGCTTAGCCGCTCCATCCGACAGTACTACAAGAAGGGCATCATCCGCAAACCAGACGTGTCTCAGAGACTGGTCTATCAGTTCGTCCACCCTGTATGAGTCCAGTCGTCAAACTAGAAGAGGCAAGAGGACAGACTGATATCTATGCACTGACAAGCACCCCAAAGCCTTCTACACTTTACAGCCTAGCAAAACATGCTGGCGCGACAGGAATTCATGAGTCCCGTCTTTACTTTTCCTGATACTTTGTACAATACTGGAAATTTAATTTCAAAACTTAACAAAAATGTCTGCATGATTCCCTAAGGATTGCTTTATTCTTCACAGTTTATATTGTGTGTTTGTTTGTTTTGTTTTTTTTTGTTTATTTTCTCAGTGGCCCTTATTTATTTATCAAAGTTCAGTCCCAAAATTAGTGCACACACAGATTTCACAGACAGTTTTATAATTCATCAATTTCAACTTTGGTCTATCTTGTGGCAGTATGTGCAAATATGAGTGCAGTAGTTTAAAAACCTGAAAAAACTAATACTTATTTGCAGTAAATTGTCATTTATAAACCAAAAACAAGAATAAAAATAGAAAATAACAATTATACTAATAATTGATATAAATAATTCCTCTCTGGTCAAGTCTGTGTTCAACTCTATGTTCAATTTGAAGATATATTACACTGTGCTTTCGTTTCACACTACTGACTCACACAAAACACAGCTAGTGCAGAATTGTAAACAATACTACAGCATTTAAATATGATATATTAAAAAAACATTAACACTACACAATCACATCATTCTATAATGACATATTGTTTATTTTACATTCTTTCCAGTGGTTATAATTTGACCACTATAAAGACTGGACAGCAGGGGGAGCAGTGCAGTCACTGCTCCACCTCAATATCCACCTCAAATAACACAGCTATTGGCTAATAGCTTCCCTGTCAATCATCCGCACGAATTAGGGCCTGCTTTTTGTAAATTATCTATAAATGAAGTTCGTAGGATGGAGCTTGGTTTCACGCACTGAAGCTAACATGCTCAAATCTTCGCCTGTTTCCGCGTCGTATGAAGGTTTCGTGAATCCCCGGTTTTGTGAAAGTAGTTTCGTGAAACTTTCAGTTACAACTGAACTGATGAATAAGAGCCAGTGTCCTTAGTGTCGAGACAAGAGCTGAATCTCAAATGGCCCCCAACTTCCTACGTAGTACACTTTGATCTATTTGTGAGTTCTGACTCCTAAATAGTGCGTCCAGTAGGGGACTGTGTAGGGGACATGGCTGAATCCCAATTGGCCTCTTTGGTAGACATATCAAGCACTGTTAAAAGCAGGAGCCTCTATTTTAAGACAGAGTGCACTAATTCGGGAGCCATTCGACGTTCAGCCAGGGTTCTTGCTCCAGGTGGTACAGTTTTACGGGTAAATTTTTCTCATCTCAAAAAAGATATTTATTTGAGACAACTAGGTTGGTAAAAACAGGGGTCCCACGTGAGCTAAAGTTACAAAAATATGTCTGGGTTTATTCGCATGGTCTGCCTGTCTTTCCCTATCTCCCTGTCTTCCCCTCATCACTCGAGCCCCACGTCTGAGTGCTGATCTGAAACCAATGTTTTGCCTTTTAATATCATACTCAGTGCATGTATTTGGGTAGAAAGAGGACCTGCTCTGTATATTTATCCTTGATAAATTTATCCTTGATAAATATACAGCAACAAGGAACTCACTGTTTCATTTCTGTATCTCATCCATTGTACACTGACGTTTATGGAGCACGCACTCTCACTGCCATGTGAACGCTTGCGGCGTGTGTTTGAGCAAGCCTCCACTCCCTGCCAGCTCAGGCACACGTTTGGGTTTGGCTCTGGCATCCGTCCAACGCTGTTCTCGTCTCCTTTCTACGGCCTAATCACACCGCAAACTTATTAACTCTCCCCAAAGGTGCTCACAATGGAGAAAGTCTCCACTTTATTGAGCTCTCATGAATGATCTTCCTCCTTAAGACACTTGAACCTCACCTTGTGCTTTCTGCGTTTGGCAGCAAAAGGTGGGCTTATTGGCTAATGGTTATTGTTGTGACTAATAGGTTTAAGGCTCCTATGTATCGCAAAGGTAAGCTGCTGTTGGAGAGTCGCTTCAAGAGTTAAGAATTAGGCAAAAGGGCGGGGTATTAAAAAACAGCTTTGAGGGAGGCAGTTTCTTTTCCTCTTCAATACGTGACTTGTTTTCAGGACATCAACCACTGTTAGAACAAAGGCTTACCTGCCAATGTGGCCTTTTCCTTTTCTTCTTTTCCACCTGTTCTTATTTTAATATACGTCTGTTCCTTTCATCCTAAAGGTGCCGGTAAAGTTTTTCCTTGGATTTTTGCTGTGTCTGCCATTGATGTTAATAATATGTTAAAGTCATTGTTAATATACTGAAGTAAACATTTCTGCAACTGAATGTATGCGCCTGAGTGACTTCACTTGCATTTCTATGATAGTTAAAACACATTGTACATGCGGACATTGTAATTTTCGAACAAATAGAACAAACATTGGTTCCTACAACCCTGTTTCCAAAAAAGTTAGAGCTCTGTGCAAAGTGCCTATCATTTAAACTCCATATTTAATTGAAAATAATACAAAGACAACATATCAAATGTTGAAAACTTAGACATTTATAGTTTTTTGCAAAACATTTCCAAAAAAGATGGGACGGGGTCAACAAAAGACGGGACAACTTGTGCAAATCCCAAGAACACTGGTGGAACATCTAACGTAATAATAATAATACAATAATGATATAATAATTTGGTTGATCAGGTATAAAAACGAACAAGGTGAGGCTTTCAGAGGCAATGATGGGAACTTTATCATTTCATCATCTCTGTTACATAATATCGTTAAACGCTCCAGAGAATAGTTTAAAAATGGAGGCACCATTAATGCTGAACTACAAATATGGGTTTTGGAGCAACATATGGTTGCTGTACAAAGAAAAACAAGTATTTCTAAAATGGCATCTTTACAGCAGACTTTATTTTTAACATAAGTTAATGGAACCAAAATCTTTACCAAGCAGTTTTGAAGCATTTCAATTGGTCCATTAACCATAAAAATTTCAGACAATGTAAACGGCCTATGTTGCGTTGATGTAATGCAAAAAGTAAAAAAGACAGAGATGATATGCTGCCGTCCAGGTGACGTCTTTTTCAGGGAAGGTCTTGCTTATTTCATCAAGACAATGCCTAATGCTTTGCAGTAAAAGAGAGTGCTAAACTAAATTCCTCAGTTTACATGTGATATGTTGTCTTTGTACTGTTTTAGTAATGCCTGGTTCACACTACACAACTTTTTGAGTCATCAGGTGTTTGTGCCGTTCACACTACATGACTGGTTGTGTCTTTAAGCTGTTGTGACTTTCACACTACATGACTGATCGGAGTCACGAATTACACGACTTTCACCCACTCATCTGGCTGCTGTCCAAAAACACGAGAACTCTCGTGAGAAATAGCCACTCCAAGTAGAGCATTCGTTATTTCCAAAACAGACGCCAACAAACAAGTAATACAAGCTGCACTGATTTACAGCACAAAACAAAGAACAAAAAAGAATGAATATGCATAAGAAGAAGGATAAAGATTTAATCAATGAAAATGTTGAGAGATTGCCTGAACAGTGATGTGGTTCTCTATGCAATAACATTGGCTGTACCTAGAAGCTGCTGTTGACAGTCGCCGACTGGCCTAGATATTAAACATGCTAGATGTTTGCCGGGCGCCTGCAATTAGTCAGCAACCACTTAGCAAGCACTCGGCAACAGCTCGGCGAGCGTCTTTCAGCAGTTCACACCACACGACTGAGCGATCTACAAAAAACAGTCAGCGACTGGAAAATCTGGCTAACATCATGTAGTGTAACAGGGCCTTACCTACAGGGTTTCAATCGTTTGCACATGATTGCATTCAGAATTTTCACAATATTACAACTTATTGGGAACAAAGTTAGTCTGCAACATTCAGTCGTTTCAAAATAAACTAAATCATTCAAAGTGGTTTGATGTAATTTTTTTTAACTGTAGGGAAGCTATTGTCTCACAGTGGTGCTGATAGAAACCAGGGGTTAAAAAGACATTCAGATGTCTGGGCGACCACTGTAAACAACTCTCAATAAGTTTCACTTGAACAGATAATTTTCTCAACAAACCACTCTGAATGTTAGTTTTTATATATATACATACATACATACAAACACACATACATACATACATACATACATACAAACATACATACATACATACATACATACAAACATACAAACATACATACATACATACATACATACATACATACATACAAACATACAAACATACATACATACATACATACATACATACATACATACACACACACACATACATACACACATACATACATACACACACACATACATACACACACACACACATACATACATACATACATACACACACACACACATACAAACATACATACACACACACATACATACATACATACATACATACATACATACATACACACACACACATATACATACACACACATACATACATACATACATACATACATACATACATACAAACATACACACACACACATACATACATACATACACACATACATACATACAGGACCTTTTAATTATTCTGAAAAACTGCAATGTTTTCTTTAACAGTTGGTAAGTTATGTTGCTACAGATGGTGACTAGTGATTTAACTACGAGTGTGTAAACAGATCTGATCAATGAAATATACTGAAATATACAATTTTTAATCTTACATTGGTGAATACTCTCATACCGTCTTTCAGTTCTGCAGAATTTGCTATATGCTTTAATTTTACATAACACTGCATATTATAACCTCTTTAATTAAAGGTCATTAGGGCTGTATTTATTCTTTTTTCTTCAGAACAGAAATGCATGCATATCAGATCACTTCTGGCATATCTGATCTCTTTCAAGTTGGTCAGACACTAAAAGGCGCTAATAAGAGAGTACAGAATGAGTGTGGGAGCCTGTAGGGGCAAAACTATACTTAAAAACTATAATTTGATGGTTAATGTTAAGACTTTTCTCAAAATATTAAAGTATAATATGTATAAAAATGGCATTAGCCATTCTATTTCAATTACAGGAGGACAGACTGTGTGGATTACAAATTTGACATATTGCATATTATATACTGCTCCTTTAACAGAGTCTTATTTTTGTTGTAACAATGGGGTTCTCAGAAGAAACTTGGAGACGCAGTCATGGCTTTTGTGCAACACATATGTATATGCTTTAAAACAGTTGATAGGGTACATTAAAGGAGCGATATGTAATCAATTCATAATGTTTATGGTTTAAAACATTCAAAAAGGAACAAAATGTAAAGAAATAACAGTTTTGATGGTAGGTCAAAGACATCTATGTATTGTGTTTATCTACTAAAGTTACCTAGCTAACCAACTCCTACTCCTGACTCATACTACCACGTTATACCTAAGAAGTGATAGTGAGTCACTTTAGCCCCAAGACAGCCTTTAGTCCCACATAGACAGATGCAGAAGAAGCACATCTGCTCTCGGCAATGAAACACATATAAATACAAAGCAAATAAATGACACAGAAAGCAGCAAAACAGGATTTAATAAGAGTAAATGGATGTAGTTTGACACCAAACTTGCAACTGGTAAGACTGGTAACTAAATGGGCAAAAGAGTCATGAGGAAGCACTGTGTGGAGAATGAATTCAACAGCTTACTTCATCTTACATATTGCTCCTTTAATGCTATCCAGCTCCACTTATAGGATAACAGTGCCTCATTCATATTAATAGCATCACCGAGTGCAAAATCCATTACTCCACAGTTAAGTCAGCCAACCAGTCAGCACTCAGTGGCTGTAATGGTAGTGTCCAAACCTGTTTCTGTAGAAGATCCATCTTTCCAAGATAAATTTAAAGGAGGACAGTGCTAGTATATCTACAAATATGTGATCAATGTTAGCCATTTAGTTTCAGCTCCAACTCATTGAGGACTCTCTCCTGTGCATTGTACTTTTGGTATGATAGGAATATGAAGAGGCAGACTTCCCCATGAACCAGCTACGTGCATTATCAGTGTGAGCACTGTCCCAAAGATGAAAAGGCCTCTGCCCTCTAGTGGCCACATTATGCACTGCAGTTTGCTATCAGATAGACATAGTGAACATAGAGTGTGCGTGTCAGGTTGATGTGTTTTATTTTGATCTATAATTGAACAGTCACTACACCAGCATTAAGAGTCGATTACATCACATGAGCTTTAACATACAGATGTGATCCTGCTGTTCTCATTCTCATGCCCTCAGCATTCATGGAACAGAAAACAAAGAGAGTCTAAATCAACTCAAAGGAGTATTTCACTGGACAATGAATAAAAGCTTGGAGGAATCGCTTAGTATGTATGTGACATCATGCTGATGGGTTCCCACCAGGTTCTGCTCACTTTTAATTACATTGCCATTGCTTTGGAGAAGGATTCCTTTTAAAATGGGATTAAGCCTTATCCTGGACTACACAGCATTCTGAATGGAGATTGACCAGAGAAAGGAAAATATGGACCAGGACTAGGCTTATAGGACTAGTTTAATAATATACTAATCAGGGACGACATGTTTAAGTACACAAAAAATAGCTTGAGGGGACTGTATTCATTATTTCAAATCGTAAAAGAATATATGATCACATTCTAAATAGATAATCATTAATTAAGTCAAACGGGGATGTCAATGTGACACTCTTTTTTTTTGTCTCCAGTGTTTAATGGGGCAAAGTAAATTCTGGAGTTGCTGTAAGAAGCACAAGGATATCATGACAGCACCTGAGGAATACAAGCCAATTTACCTGCACTGGATTTCCAGCGCTCGAGGTTCACAGTCCAGTTCAGTAAGGCGGCTAAAACCAGCACAGGCAGCATTCCGAGTGGAAATAACTGAGTGTAAACACTGTAGCGCATGCCAAAACCGATGTGACGTCATATACGGGGAGGTAAAAACCATGTCACACGTCGTCATATACACCTTTGACAGGGACGTCATCAAATTAATAAATAAAATGTAAGAAATTAATGTAAATGCAGGTCATAAACCAATGCATGAAGCAGGGTCATATCAGGTACAGTCCTGAGACTGTCTGCGCCAAAGGTCATCAAGTATACACAGTGCATAGCTCATTCTTACTATGCTAGGCTTCATGGGCTACATCATATCAGCGTTTTTCGTGTTTCTTTACAGGAGAACATACACACATATGCCAGCTGCACATAAATTCAGAACAGATACACAGGGATACGAAACCTTCCCCTGCGCTGACATGTTAGATATGTACTGTTTCAAATGCTCACCCGGACCTCCTGGACAGACACAGCAGACACAGTATACTTTGGGTATGAGTTGTGGTTTGTTTCGTGATGGTTTTTATTGATGACTATGTTACGGGAGGAACGTTCACACTTCTCAGCCAGTCTGTTGTCGGAGGAAAGTGTTGTGGAGTCTCTGGTTATGTGCAGTGGACAGTGCAGTTTTTCAGGCCACTCTAGAAAGAGGGCCGTCCTCCAAACAAGGCAACTAAATGGGCTCGACATAGTTGGCCGGGTACAAGCCAAGCTGACCGTTGTCCAGACGGCCTTTACACCAGCCCTGGTCGTCTTCATCCTCTAGTTTGGTCAGCTCGTCACCTGTCAGAGAAGAGACCCATTGAGTCTTGTCATCGTTCTCATGTGCCAGAGTTAATCATTTAGGCTCAAGGAAGCTCTCATTGGCTAGTGAAGTTTCACACGTAACATTACATGCATATAAAGGGAATTCCCAGACTTCCAGGGTACAAACATTTTAGGTGCAAGTGAGTAATAGATCTAGGTTTTATGCCCTGCTTGGTTAATGAAAGTTACATAAATTGCCCAATGGGAGCAAATGAAACCATTTTCAGTGGCACCCCCGGGCGCCACACCTGGTAATCTCTAATAGACTTGTTGGTTATGTGGTTTTTGACACTGTATGATATAAGTAGCTAGTGGCGGCTGGTGCAAAAAAAATTAAATAATAATTAAAAATAAACAAACCAACAAATAAAATAAAGATTAAAAAATAGCACTATTTAAACATGAATTTTGACCTTCTTTCCTTCTGGCCTGCAAATTTCTCAATTACATTCTTGTTGAAATCATCGTCTCTGTGACTAGTCTTTTCTCGTTTGACAACATTTTCCATTAACAGCTGGAGTAGACCCCCAGCACCACAACAGGCTTTGAACTCTTCCTTGCTGTAGATGATAAGCTCTGTCTTCAGCTTACCTGGACAGAGCAGTGGACAGGCTTTTAAGGTGTTGCTCAGTGCATCTTCAGGAAAGGCTGTGTTGTATTGTTTAAACCCGTTTGTCATAAGAAGATCTGAAAAGACCCGGATGTAAGCTCGTCCTCGATCACTTGTTTGCTGCTGAGTTTGTAAATTGGGATGATCCTTTATCTTTTTTTTTTTCTTCAAGTGAACGCTTTGTGAAAACATTTTTTTGTAAAGACAAAACAGAATTGTCTCTCCAGCCTACAACTGTTCACCGTGAACCGAGTTAACGAACCACGGAGGAGTTAATGAGTCGATTTAGTGCTTGTCCAATCACACAATGTTTAAAAAAAACAAGCCAGTATCGACACACTACCAATAAGAGTGGGTGTGTCCTGGCAGAGAGCTGCGCCCTGTGGAAACTCTGAACCAACCAATTAAACAGCAGCGTCAGCTCACCTGCTTACCAAAAGTTGATGGTACTACATACACTCTCATTACAAGTGTGCACAATGTTAGGAATTAAATACAATAATGTATGTATTCTTTAATTAAATTCTAATATGAATATTAGGCACAGTACGACTAAATAATGTCCTAATTATTTTGCAGTTTATAATTAACTCATTTCAATATCTGAGCGATTTTAAGGGGGCGGCAACCCCCAGCGCCTTCTATTGGCCAGCCGCCACTGTAAGTAGCACCTGGAAGAACGCCTCATGCTTGGCGACTCACCTGCTCTGAAGCTGAGTTCGTCCTGCTCTTGTCCGTCGTAGTCGTACAGCGCCCTCACCCGCACCCCTTTGCTCACATCCTCCTCAAAAGGATTGCTTCCTCCGTTGGTCTCGGGGGCCGGCTGGGCTGCAGGCTGCTCGTCATCTGACCACTCTGCTGAGTACGCCTGGTTCTTTTCATAACTGCTCACACTGCAAAATCAGGAAAAATGAGTTTCATTAAGAGACACAGAGCCAGAAGTTCACAGGGTTAGTTCCGTGGACAGCAGTTAACTGAGCTTAGAACATGATAAGAAAATATTGACTACATGTTCAGGATGCATCTGGACTGAGCCTCATTCTCCAACTCCAGGAGCTAATGTGCCCTGTCCTTTAGTTGTCTTAAAGATACCTCCTGTCCTCAGCAATGTGAAATGTTTAAAAATGATGGAGAAGTTTAAGTACACCCAAAAAAAAAAGATATTCCTTCACATCCTTCCTTAAAATCTTAACATGAGATTCCTCTGCCTCTGTCTCCGTGTCTCTCAGAGGTTCACTTTAAACTCTGCACTTCACAGTAGGGGTTTCACAACTTCAGCTTATTTATAGTTTATATGATTAAAGTCAAGTCCATGTTGACTAATAGCTGATGAAGTCATGAATGAATCCACAGGAGAAGTGAAAGCTTTATGACTTTGAAAATCCATGGCGAGTCAAACTCCACAGGACAGTAGAGTCCTTGCCAATGAGCTCGATCCTGGATCACATTGTCAGGGACCCGAAAATGCGAACCCCTCTTGCAAATTTGTATCCGACTTATGTGCAGCCTAGGCGGCTTAGTTGAGACGCCCGCCTGCGGTGGAGGTCTTGGGAGTCAGAGAAATTTTGAGTAATAACAGTAAGAATAATTAATAGTCAGCGACAAACCCTACAGGATTACATTATCCTCTCCAGCGTGTGACTTTAAATCTTTTGGAAACTGGAGACGACAAGACTCGTATCTAATCTTTGTCACTAATCTTAAAGCAGCATTGCCAAGCATTAAAATCGACAAGCCGACTTGTCCGCGGAAACCCAACTTCACAGTGACTCATTTCCGTCCGCTGTGGTCTGAAGACTTCTTCAGGCAATGCCTAGCTCATAACTCCAGTTATTCAGTGTCTACTGTAATGAGTGGCAGCTGTGGGTGAACGCTCCATTGGAGGGAGATGCAAATGGCAAATAGCTATGGGCCACCAATGCGATTACTGGAGACCATTTATTGGCATGTGAGCACCCACACTCCACTCATCACAATCCAGTACAGCAGCAGCGAGTAGACCATGCAGGCTACAACCCAGAGCTAAACACTCTGCACGCATATCTGTCCATGTCTCAATTCTCCCTCTTTCCATACATTATAGTTTGCATGCTTAAACCAAGGCACTTAAAGTGACCCTTACACTACACTTATTTATTTATTTATTATTAAGAGTGTCTGCTACACAACTAAATGTAAAGATACAGCGGGTAAGAAATATATAGATCTCTACCTGCCCCGGTCTCCGGTCTGTGGTGTTGCATGATCCCCAGCTGCTGTGACATGGGTAAGTGTGACTCCATCATGGTTCTTCTTCACCTTCTCTTTCTTGGCAATGGAGTGGCTCAGGTCTGGGTTATATTCCTAATATAGAACATAAATAAACACTTATATTCATTTATTTCCTCTAAATATCAGAGAACAGTAATCAGGGTGGCAGTTAAATATATATGACACAGTATATGTTATAGTATGTTTTTCTAGTTTTATTCAGACTCGTGCAACAGCATATTACATAAGGAACTCATGCACTGAACCTTTAGGCTACAACAATTATTACCTCAAACTGTGGCCAGTTCATATGCATGCCTGGGCCGTGGTTGTTGCTAAACCACTTGAGGTCCTCTTGGGCACTGGCAGACGTGATGGTTCGTTCAAGCTCCCGGTAGACTGTGGAGTAGCTGCAGAAATAAAGAGGCTTTTTGACTTCTAATCATCTTAATCACACACTCATGTTAGCAGATGTGAAAATGCGTTCTTAATATTTAACGTGTCCATTAGGCTGCAACAATTATTAAATGTTAAGACTGATTATAGTCGATTACAGTAATATTCAATAATGTATGCGTATTTAGACTGAGATTAAATGTTAGGACCATTAAAAAAAAGAATAGTTTATATATATAAATATGTTTTATCTTCTTTAAAGTAATACAATTGAAGTAATTTAGATTTATGCAAATGCGATCCATGCCAATGGATCCCATTATCTTTTATTCATTGTTAGCTCTTATGCCCAGAGCAGAGGACAAACAGGTGAGCTCTGGCTGACCTTTGGTTTTCAGTGAGGTTTAGATGGCGCTTGATGTCCAGCAGCACCTCCCGTAGGAAGGCCAGCCTCTTCTCCTCAAACTGCTGGCACTGGTCAAATACCGCCTCCATGTTCTCCATGTACTGCGGTGTGCACTTGCCCAGCTCGTCCAAAGCCTTCTCGTACTTCTCTTTGGCCTGCATCCCAGCACACAACACGCTTACTATGTGCACTCTTTTAACACTCTCTGCACACGCTGCATTCCAACATGTATGCTGACCATCCACAAGTAAAAAAAGTTCAAACATCCTCCACTTGTACAAGTTTTAATGCAAAATGATTTCACTAATTTAACTAACTTAAAGGTATTAACATTATATTCAGGTTTAGGCAATAATATGAAGAATATACCTTTATTTGTTTATCAAGACAGGCACCTACTGATTTTATCCTTGAGATTTACAAACAGAATTCTATAAGCTTTGGCCTATTGCTGCATGTTGTCCACACATGTAGGCAGGAAGTTTTGCAGGTAATAGTTAAACATGGTATTTTCTATTGTTTTTTTATCAAATTTTACAAGAAGATTTGTACATTAAGGCATATTGCTAAAGTAGTATTTAAGACAAAGAAGACAGAGACATCACCGACATAAAATTAAATAAAATCCAACAAGAACTAAAACAAGATACAAAATAAATAAATAAATAAATAAATAAATAAAGGAGGTCTGCACACCTTTCAAATACAGATAATACAGACAGAAATTGTTCCCAGCGAGAGAAAAACGTATAGAGTATACTGAGTTTTCTCTAAAGTGAGAAATTGCATTATATCTTTTATCCAATGTCCAAAATGGAGAGAGAGACAGCTCTTCCCGTTTAATAAGATAAGACGTCTTGCTATAAGAGAGGCATACGCTATCATATCGGATTGGCTTCTAGATAATGACGGGTATTCTGTTGTAGTGCCAAATAGTCCGATAAAAGGAGAGGGGTCTACACAAACACCTACTATGTCGGAAAAAGCTTCGAAAACAGAAATGAGGAGATAGAGGGGCAGAGCCAGAACATGTGAAACAATGTGACAGGTGCTTGTTTACAGCGGTCGCAGGTGGGATTAATATCAGGAAAGATTTTGGAGAGTTTAAATTTAGACAAATGCATGCAATAAACTACTTTGAATTGAAGCAAGCTATGTCTAGCACCCCTCCCACAACTAATCTGACAACTCCATACCCAAATCATCCTCCCATGCTCTTTGAATTAAATAGTTTATTTTATTTTATTTTTGCACGTATTATATGTGAACATGAATAAAAAGACCAAATGAATTGAGTTTTAGCACTGTATGAAAGTACACTACCTGTATATATATATATGTGTGTGTGTGTGTGTGTGTGTGTGTGTGTGTGTGTGTGTGTGTGTGTGTGTGTGTGTCTGTTCTGACCAATGAAATCCAATTAAATCTTCCCTCTGGCCATGTGCTTCTATTTTTGTTTTGTTTTCCTGCTCTGCCCTCACTGCCACACCCCTCACCTGTGTCTGATTTGCTGCCCCACCCTATAATTGTTCCCAGGTGTGTCTTGTTTGTTTGCCCCACAGTGATTAGACCACTTGTGTTTTCCTTGCTTCCTTGCTTGTTGTTGATTGCTGTGTATGTATTAAGTACTTACTATTCTGTGCCTTATTCACTTCTATTTGTTTGTACATTCTTCATCATAAGCACCTTTAAAGCCCCCCAGCTTCCTTGTCTCCATCTTCTCTCATTGTGTCACAAATATGTATTCAAAGCAAATCCCAAAAGCTGCATGTATCTCTGTTGCCTTCTAGACAACATCTAGGACTCTCACTACGATAACGATCACAGACGTGTTTATGAATAGTTACTTTATTTTTCTCTAATTGAATTCATTACTCATATACAGCTCGAAGGCCAATCAAGAGACGTTTGAGTAAGAACAATGTCGGGCCTGCTATGGCCATCTCCACTAAAGACTGGGGTTAAGTGGTTATGATTGATGTAAGGAGACTGATGTTAAAGGCTAATGAATTGACCCTTTGGTGCATCCGAGGGCTCATTATTGAGCGAAGCTGTGCTCTTTTGCGTTAAGTGGGCCAAGGGCAGAACAATGATGTCATGGTGCTCTTAGCTGACTTAGATCTGCCATCTTGATAAACGGTGAAATGAATGGCTTGGAGGATTCGCTTTCCAGCAGAGCGATCTGTCGCCGCCTAATTGTCCTGCTTATAGTGTGAACTGCCAAGTAGTCTCTTGTCATTTCCTTAATCAACTGTTAGAGTGGAAGATATATACAGAGTACTAGGGCTGCACTATAAGAGCAAAACACTAGCATTGTGAGTTGCTACAGTTTTGTATTGAACTTATTAAACATAATATGATTTAGTATATGATTTATACCCTGGTGAATCACTAATAGGACAAGTGTTACAAACCTAGGGGGTAGGTTGGTTATTATTTGTGTGTGTAGTGTTTTCTTTTGTTGCATATGCACTGAGCCCCCAGCAGGGGACACATATAATAGGTATATGTGCCAGAGGGAAGAGGGCGGTGCTTTTGCTTCTGACACGTTTCCCTGATGAAATGTGCTGTGGAACAGCTATCTGAGCTATTTGTTTGTGATGATATATGGTGTGAAATGGCATTGTGGTTAATGTTGTGTTGACTGAGCTTTTCCCAAAGAGCTATGTTGGTTGACTTTCATCTTAGCAGCCGGTACTTTAAGCTAAGTTGTAATTTTTTTTGTTTTGTTTTGATTAATCATGTTTTCTCCTGGTTTGCTTTATTTAGGGAGTTAGGTTGGCTATTGTATTTGGTTTTCTGTTTTGGTGTTAGGTAAGTTAGTTTTCCCTTTAAACCTTAGTTAGCTTGGTTTGTTTATTATTATTTTATTTTTGTTACCTCCCCCCCCTTCTCTTTTTCCTTTTTTACTACTTTAAATTGTTAAAAAAACATATCTATTATCATTGTAATTAAATAACGTTCTATTGGGGGAACTGGGAGGGCATGGACACCTTTTTAATTATGTTATGGTCCGACATTGTTAAATTATTTGGATTACACAAACACCTTGAGCTGTGATTGGTCAAAATGCTTATAGCACACATTAAAAACACACTGTGGTTGGCTAGTTTGTTTGCTCATTGCTGCATTCCCACAATATCAGTATAGCAAACAATAAATTATGCAGCCCTATAGGACACTCGAGAGAAACGTATCCAGTTAATGAACAGATGAGGTGTCTTGTCACAGTGGAGGGATGGACAGAAACACCTGAAGTTTTCAGATCTAAAGCAAGAGTGGAACTTAACGTTCTTTGCCTTTAAAGTTTTAGTTCTGTTTATCTGATGAGGGCAGTTATGGTGATCTACCAGGTCATGCATGGTTGTTAAGAGTACCATTTATTTGAACACCACTTTTTACTTTTATTTACTTTTATTTTTCTAGCCTTAAACAAGTATATTTATTCTCTTGCATCCAATCTCCTCTGAAATATGCCTGGAAATTGAACAACATGCATTTATTTGGAATTCTGACTAGAGCTTTAAAATTAAGGGTCAGTTGACATACTTTTTATACTTTCTTCTTCTACACCTACCTTCTGAACATCGTTTTTGCACTTGTCCAGCTTCTCCTGAAGCTTCTTCTGCTGCTCTGCAGGGGCGGGTGTCTCTCCCTTGCTGTTAGCTTCTCGAGTGGAGGCCAGCCTCTCCTCTTTGCAGGCCATGTGGTACGCTTTCTTTGCTGTTTCCAACTACCAGGAAAAAGGAGTGTGCAAGAGATCAGTGACTAGGAACACGGGTTAACCAGTAACATCTTCAAACACGGTAAACACGGACGTGTAGGCCTAAATATTAAGAATCCATTAAAAAGTGATAAAGGACTGCATTCCTGAGGTTTCCACAGCAAGCAAAGCCTATTTCAGGGAAAAACAGCAGAGACTGACATTATTGAAAAAAGGCAATTAGGGCCTGGCTGCCAGCAGTAATTGTGCAGTGGCCGTGTCAGATCCAATAAAGTATTGATTCAGATCTAGTAATCGTGCAAACTTGGCCAAATTTAGGCCCAAGGACAATTAGCAATGGTATAAAAACAGAACAGGATGGTAAACACTGGTGAGAAATAAAAGAATGAAGAAAACGTGGCCAATTTAATGGATTGGCTCTGCTTGATAGCAGAAAAAATGCTATGTGGCCATGCAAACTGGTTTTGGTGATTTTGCTACAGCATATCCAAAGAGATATGGTTTGCAACAGAGATCTTTCTTTAATATGAATCTGTGATACAAAATATCAGCAGTAATTGTATTTTCATCACCTCTTTTAGCTTTTTGGCCCACGGTTTCTGAGCCTTCTTGAAGCCCTCCTCCGCCTCTTTGGTCTCCTTGAAGCCTCCCATCATCTGCTTGTGGTAGGAGTCTTTCTGCCAGTTCTTCACCTTTTCCAAATCCTCGTTTAACAGATTGTTTTTGATGTCCTGGTGGAGCTCGCTCACCTTCTCCGTCTCTGTCATCGTCGCGATCCACGCTCGCTCCACTGTCCCATACTGAGGCCCTGAGAGAGAGAAGATACTGGGTTTGATTCGGTCTCAATGGGTACTACTGTTGGTAAAGAAGACAATCCATTTAACTAAACAGTTCAAACTGTAGAGAAAAAACGAAGGAAGGATACATCACAATTGCCTTTACAATGCATCCCCAGCAAAACCTTTAAACTAGATTGCAAGAGATTTATCTTCAAATTCATATAAAGATTTAAATGTTGGAAAGGTTAGAAAACTTACAGTTACTTTTAGATACTTTCAATATTACCTTTTTCCACTAGCTGTCTCCATCTCTTGGACCAGTCTGTTAGCTGCTGTGCATAGGCCTTCTCTATTTTGGCACGCTCCTGGATGCAGCTCATCATATCATTGCAGAGTCGGTGACCATCATCGATCCGCTTCACTGTACGCTTGTAGTTCCCTACCTGAAAGACAGATGCAAATGAGAAGTAGAATGTGTCCACAAAGCCAGTAATTCATATAACCGAGCTCACAAACCAACAAACCACAAAATACTCATATAAGCCGGTCCCCGAATTATAGTGACTACATGTCCATAAGGATCAATATTGGACGTCCTTCATCTTAAATTTTGTCTATAATATATTTTAGAAAGATATCTGTATTACACACTGTTATGTAAAAAAGAACAAAATTCAGCTTCAAGATTGATCCTACATTTGTTTTAGTCATGCTATGCTACTTTCTAATTTAATAGACAACAGTGTGTCATACAGTATCAGTAACCACATAAACAAGACCATTGCTTCTTTTAAAATTACTATTTGAGATGAACACGTTGATGCAAGTTGATGCAAAAGTGATGACTTAGTCATACAAACTAGATTCAAACTAGAGTTGTTTACATAAAATATTTCTTTAGCCTCGCAGCACCAGAGTAACTATATAAAAGAAAACTTTAGATACCATACGTCCTGACTGATCAAATATATTTGATTATATGAATAAACTGTGTAAATTAGATTTTTCACTGCCCAATTTTGAGCCTCCATTTTTAAATATTAAAATGTCCTGTTAAATTATCTGTCAGCTGTGAATAAATGGGGGCTGACCTCCCAGAAGCTGTCTGTGGCCTCATCAGGCCCTGCTGTCTCATCGTAGGCACCGGACATGCTGTGAGGTTTGGCAGAACAGGTTCAAGACTGGAGATGACTGCAGCAGAGCGGACGTCACCATGCACTGCAAAAGACAGGAAAAGACGATACAGGCCATATTGTTATATTAAACATCCAACAAAGCTAGAATTAAAAATATGGGATATCAATATAATAAAACACAGCTCTGATCAAAAGTTCTGAATAGACCTATCTTAGAGCTGTGTGGCCGAGGCTAATAAGTCGCTTGATTGACAGCTCTTTGGCCAACCCTCCTAGCCTGCTTCGCCACTAATACAGAACTAACATAATTATTTAGTTTGAAAGCGTGAAGGAAACGGACAAACAGATACTGAAACAATGTTTTTGTTTGGATACAGGAAAAAAGGGGCGATGGCAGCTACAGACAGATGGTCTAGAGCTTAGGTTCACTAAGTTTCTCTGACTCCAAAACTGTCTGTGTGGGCGGGGCCAGATACGTCAGCCTTGTTTTAGGTTAAAAAATGCTTACAGAGGTGTAACCCAAAACAGGGAAAAATATATCGGCCATTTATTGCTACATAAAACTACATAACTACATAAGATTTGGGGATTTGGAGACCTCTCTGGTGGAACTGTATAACTGCATGCCACAAGTGGAAGCATGTTTTGTAATGTAGGTTGTACTTTAGACTCTTTCACCGAGCAAATGAATCTGATCACTGTACCTTTGTTAAAAGAGTATTTAAATAGAACTCAAACCTTGGTGAAGGACGTGTCTTTCAAGTGAGTGAATTATCTACTATTATTATCATATTTTCGTTATTATAGTTTTGATTTTGCATTTGAGACCTAAATATTTCAGCCTCTCAGTTTGATGTATTCTCATGGAATCAGACCAGACACCTCTGACTTTTAAATTATTATTTGAGGCGTTACAGGCTTCAATTAACCAGTTTTTTCTTTAAATTTTAACAAAAAATACTTATACAGTGCATTTCTAAATAAACATTATTCCCAATATGTTGAATTCAGCGAATAAACAGTAAAATATGCAGAAGTGTGTTCTCTGTAGACATTGTCACTGGACCAGTGCTGCGGATATTTACAGATTTAAAGAAATACAGCACCGTAACCCTGCATCACATAAACACTCTGCTCTTCCAAAGTACAAAAAATAAATAATCAAATATTAGTTTGAAATATATGTGTCAACTCCAAACTGATTATTTAAACCCTTTGATGCACAAGCTAAGCGAACCCCATCTAATGCACAACATGTGCCAAACTTGACCTGTAATTAATTAAATTTTTTTATGTATTGCTGAGTATCTCTTTGGACAATTTACTAAAATCAGTTTATGTTATTAATTAATGTTCCTAGTGTTCATTAATCTTGTTTTGTAATCTTGTAATAAATCTTTTTTCTGACCTAAACCATTATTTTAATTCTTATTTATTTGCTTCATGAACAAACTTTTCGTATATACGTTCCTGACTGCAAATGTTTACAAATGTCAACAGTTCCTATCAAATTCCATAGTGAACACATAAGGGTTAACATTGACCCATTTTGTGAGTTAGAAAGCAGTGATTAAAATTTTTATTAAAAACTTTTAAAAAATCAAACTAAAATCAGGATTTGTGATGATCAAAATCATGTGAATTAAGGAATTCAAGGGAGCTTTAATGATGAAATTAATTAATTGCAAAGATATAGAAAATAAAATCTCAGCCAGGTCACGTTTGACCCAGGTCGTGCATCAAAGGGTTAAAGCAAATATCTGCCAATGCTATTTGAAGATCATCATGCATCCCTACAGTATGTAATTTACAAAACTACTTCTGCAAGCCAATACATTAATCTACAGCCCCCCATTACACACATTCCCTTTCTCCAAAATGATTATAGCAGCCATCACTTTAATTACCCTCTTTGGGCTGGTGGCATAACATGCCTGGGCTCTGCTGTTTAGTCCCCACAACTCTGATAATGGTTCATTGATTTTTCTTCCAGACCGCTTTAGACAACAGAATGGATCAATGCACCTGTAAGCACTGGATCCTGCATACAGTGGTGGTTCGTTCACTGTTGAGTAAGAGTGGCAGACTATCTGACATGAAAGCAAGACCACTGACGCAATAGTATGACGACGCAATAGATCCACAGTGATGGAGTGACATTACAACACCAAGTTAAACCTGCAGAACACACACTCCTAAAAATATCTCAAATTTGTTACAGTAGAACCACTTTTTTCTCAAAGAACCATCAAATGAAAGGTTCACAGGGGCAGCGATTTTCAAAACTGGTCCTCAGGGACCTCCAGAGAGTCCAGCTAGACTTCAACTCCCAGTATATGGGCACAGAGCAAAAATATATAAAAACGCATTATTGTATTTTTTTTTTTCTTTATTTTTTTTTTTCTCCTTTTTTCCTCTCCTTTATTGCCTGTCAGACTTGGCAAAATAAATAAATTAATTAAATTAAAATGCAAACATTTACAAGAATAGGCTATGGAAACCAATAGAGCTGTTCTTGTAAAACCAAATATGTTTGGTAGATCAGTGCATTTGGATTACCATTAGAAAATTGCCAGACATGACAGGTTAAAATATAAAAATAATAATAAAAATAATAATATATGAGAACTACTGCATTCGGAAAACAAAGTGGTTCTTCCCTTCCATCGCTCCAAAGAACATCCTTTATGGTGAATGTATTAAGTATATGAATTAATACGTCATGTCTAATTCCGAAAGAGGCACTTTCATATATTTCACCATTAAGTCTGGCCTTTCAAAAAAGATCCTCATTATCATTTTGGCCCAGGTGGGCTGCTTTAGAGAATCAAAATAAAAGCACACAATTAGATCAGATGCCATAATTGAATTATCCTAAACTGACAAGACAATGGTTTGTGATTTAAGAGCAGAGAGGAGGCGTGGCTCTTTCCAATGACATGTGGGGGGGTGCACTGCTCTTGTTTAATAGGGGGCAGTGAGGAGGAGGAGGAGGAGGAGGGGGAGGGGCAACATGAGTATTTGGGTCAGATAAAGCTGATAGGGTGACACTCTTCCAAACAGACAAAAGAACTAAAGAGAAAAACAAAAGAAACTAAACAAGCCATAACCCTATGAAGAATATGAAGCTATGGGATTCATAAGTAGCCAGAATATCCTGCCTCTGGCGGGTGTTAATATAGAGTGCCTTTTCCAAACCCATGCTTGGTTAATCCACTCCAGTGGCCCGGGGGGAGCTTTTGTTCTGCAACTACACGAGCCTCACTGGTATGGCAGACAAAAGCCAGTTAAGCATGGCTGTAACATCCCATCTACGATCTCGCTTAGCTCACAGCAAGTGTTCATCACTCTACTATCAGCCTGAGGTGAAGTGAAATTAGCATTACACGGTGAAAATGAACAGTGGATCAAGTTTAAAGAATTCCAAATGGATCATCTTCAACACTGTGATCAGATCAGCTCTACATAGAGATGGAAAGTGCATTTGTAGCTCATTTTAGATTATTGATAACAAGGATGGCATTTTTCATCTAGCCAAGCTGTCCATATCACTGCTAGCATCTGCTATGTGACTAAATCAATTCACACGTCCATCATAAAGCAGTCTTATAAAAAAAAAAACAACAACATAATTTCCACAATTAGAAACCATAAGCACACGCTAAGGATGAAAAGCCTGCATGCTGCAGAGGAGCATGTGCCAGAGTGAGTCACGCGCCCACAACTGCAGCTTTAGCTTTCACTTCATCACAGACGAAACACAACCCAGCTCACCCAAACAAAGTGACCCCCCCACCACGCCAACCTCTCATTCAAAACACATCCACTCTCTGCTCGCAGCAGACGAGAGACAAAGACAAAGCTTAAATGTAGCCTCACAAGAACCCGCCACAGTGCCACGGTGACAATAAAAGCTTACCAGCTCTCCTCCATCAGACCAGGACAGGAGCTGCCTTTAGATTCAAGCACATGGGGGCTTCCCTCCCAATACCAGTCAGTGCAACTGCCCTCTCAACACGTTTGTTTTTGTTCTACTCCTCCTGTCTGTGAAACCGTGCGTCCGCCCACCTCAAACCGTCCACCTTAACGCACTGGAGTGACCGAATCCACTCTGCATGGGGTGCAATCTGTAAATGGGGAATTTCTAAAGCGGGGGTTTTGGGGGGGGGTGTTGCTGCAAGACTGTGTGCACACAGCTGTGTGTGTGAATGGCAGAGGGGGAATCCAATCACATTGTGCTCGAGCAGTTCTGACAGCTTAGGGCGGTGGGCGAGCGAGGGGAGGGATGGAGAGAGAGTGTTTAAGGACAAGTATGTAATGCACTGGTGAAAAAGACATAAGTATATTAAGCATCTTGCACGACTGCACTGATTGTTTTTATGGTGAGTGGATTAATCTGATTATAATAATGGACCAACAATAAAAGCAGAGGTGGAACACAGAGGGGAACGCCATCAAATATTTTGCATAGTTCACTAACTGAGATGTAACAAAGTCATTCACTGCGGTCTGATGTAAAATAATAAATTATAAAAAAAAACTGATTTGTTTACAGGGGTGGTGATGGGAACCAGGAGTTATCATGTTATTCATATCCATTTGCTATCCATATGTAATGTTATTGGTGGTAAATGTCTTTAGGGACACCCTTTATGTACCTCTTCAGTATGAACTGTTTAATGAGAACATTTTAGGCCAGAACCTTCTCTCAGAACTACTGAAAGCAATGTCTCAGGCATCAGACAGTGTATTCATTAATATATAATGTAATAACTGTCAGTCATGTAGCTTTAAACTCCTCAGATGTCTGGTTCCCACCATCGTCAACACTGAAACATTTCTGCCTTGTTCAGTTTCAGAGTATTTCACATCAAATCACTCTAAATGACTGTTTACACTTCTCCAAATAAAGATATCCTAGCGAGACCTTTAAAAATATAAACACATACCGGGTTTTTCTCTGTCATTTTATATATACCTTGTAGATGTAAAGTCAGAGATGATAGCTCATCTGTTGCTGCACAGTTTGTCTTCCACTAGTCCTTCATTAGTGGTCACAGGACACTGTTGGCTGGATAGTTTTGGTTGGTGGATGATTCTCAGTCCAGCAGTGACACTGAGGTGTTTAAAAACTCCAGCAGCAGCACTGCTTAACCCACCACCACCATGTCAGTGTCACTGAAGTGCTGAGAATGATACACCTCCTAAATGATACCTGCTCTATGTTGGTCCTGATCATTGAAGAAAATGGTAACAAAGTATACAGAGGAACAGATGCACTACAGTCTGTAGTTCAAACTGTAGAACAACAAAACTGCTCCTATATGGTCTATGGTAAAAAAGAAAATTAGTGTGGATGTGGATACAAGGAGGTGTACCTATTGAAGTGACTGGTGTGACTGGTATATATATATGTACCAGCAGGAATCATACTGACATGAAACAGTGTGTCCCCTATGAATGCATTAATTATATATATATATATATATATATATACAAGTGGTCTTGATCACTGTCTTAGAGACATATTTAAGTATATATGTTGAGATGATACATTACAGAAGTAAAACAAGCTCGTTACAGAATCACAATTCTATGTAATTCAGTGCAGCTACATGCCACAACACTTTCAGATAACCTATCTGAAACCTCTCAGATGGCGTTCAAAGTCTGAAAAGTCAAGAATGTAATGCTGCTCTTTATCTATACTGCAGACCATTAAAACAAGTCCATGTTAGTTAAAGGAGGTATTCAGTGAGGACACTTACTTAACATTTGATGTGACTTTAAATAACATGGTGATGGGTCAGCTGAGGTTATGTAGTGATGATTTGTTTGAATATTTAAATGAAAGCACAAAGCGGTTTCTGTTCTCTGAGTTATGTCTGAGTTTAAGGTTGACATTAAAATGTACAGTTAAATATATCATCACTGTCCAATGAAAAACATCTCCATTTTTGTCGATTTTGAGTTTTCTAATCGTTTGAACATGCCAATGGTCATCTACATTGTTTGAATTTTATGATGAATGGACCCATAGAAGTGCTCCAAAATAGCTTGGAAAAAATTCTGGTTCCATTGACGTACATTGAAAGTAATGCATGTTTTTGGGCTCTCTTGTAAAGTTTTTTTTCATTGGGCAGCAACGATTTATTATACTGATTTAAGCAGAAAGCAGAACAAAATGTTCTATCAAAGACTTTTTTACCACAAAGTATTATGAAAGCATAGATTACATGGCTTTATCAATGTGAACCTGAATACCACCATAACACCAATACTAATGCAGAAAAAGTTCCAGTATTTATTTTCATCAGTATTTCGTACTTCCAATATAATATCAATCTTAAATTCCTTTATTAATGAGCCTGAGATATGATATATTACACTGCTTTAGGATACTGTACCAATCAAAAGTTCACACACACATTGTCAATATGTTTTTCATCTCAAAGGCTTATGCTCAAATGTATATATATAGATGTAGCATCAGGTAAATATATATTAGGTATATTAGGTAAATATCGAAATATCGAATATCGGGATATTATGTTTAGTGATACTGTATCGATTCTTAAAAACACAGTATGGATACACAGATTTCTGGCAGACAGTGAATCATCGTTATGTTTAAACCTCTGACCACTAGATGGCAGTGTTGTAATCCATTTTCAGCTCCACTCCAACATTAACAAGTAGCACAAAGGCGCAATGCTATTGTAAGCATTAACAAACCTGTTCATATAGTGGTGTTTTTTAATAGTAGGATTTGAAAAATCGCAATATATCACTTTGCTAGCAGTATTGCAGTATATCGTGATTTATTGAATCGTAACCGCTGTATCACGATGCATATTGTATCGCCAGGTTCTTACCAAAACACAGCCATAATATATATGTAGATGTATTTGCAGCATCAGATAAATACATTCACACATAAACACTTTTATATTAACGTACAACAGAAGTATGTATTATGGTATGTAGTATAATAGTGAACATTTTTACTAACAAGGTTTTTGGGCATAGACAATATGTAGAACTTCTTTACGGTTGATGTAAAAGTGCCTCAGGTGGTTCCTTGTGAAGTTGGTTGTGAGAACACCAAGAATGTGCAAAGCTGCATCAGTACTAAATGGGGTCACTTTGCCGTATCTAAAATAAGATTTCATATTATTAATATAAAATTTCAACATTAATTACTACATAGCTTAACAGGCTTCACTACTGTCTTAAAAATGAGAAAATAGTAAAGAAAAAAGGGTGTGTCCAAACTTTTGCTGTTGGTACTTTATATTTTTCATCAAACAAGCAAAAAAATGAATTTCTCTCTAAAACATACACTAATATTTTTGCCACTGGAGTCATCGAAACTATGAATGGATTGGGAGGGGGAATTGGGCTGAAGACAGACGGATAGGGGTGTGATAAGAGGGAGAGAGAGTGAGTGGTGATTGATCACACTGCCAGCATTAGGAAAGCGTAGGCAGCGAGAACAGACACACAGCCCAGAGGCAGCCAGGCCAGCCTCGGTAAAATTCCACTGCACCAGCACAGCAGTCTGAGCACCGGCACGCCTGGAGCACCCCCCCCCCCCCCCCCCCCCCCACACACACACACACACACACACAAACACAGCGCTCTAAGTTTGAGCACATCCTCAAAGAGCACGCGCCTCTCCACAAACTCACAGCCCTTCAAGCAAGCACATCCACAGACAGAAGCAAACAGCACTACTAACGCTTCTTCAGCAACTTTTCTTAAATCTCCAGATGCTGCAGACAAAATATTAGACATGCAATTTATTAAGGAATATTAATGCAAATCAGGGAAAACTAAACCCGAGAAAAAATGACATCTGATACTTAATGACATTAATGACATAGTACCATCAAGGGTGTAGGAGCAGGTCTGACATTGGGGGGGTTTGCTACACATTTGCTAATATGAATCAAAGCCCACCCTATCCCTTAAATATTACCTATAAGCTTAATCCACTGTAGGTAAGGTATTAAATCACTGTATGTATAGTGACGTAGAACAACATTTGTGGAATTACAGTAAATTAATAATAAATAAACAAAATACAACATTATCTGTACGTCTGTTTATTATTAGATAAATCCAATTAAAGATCTCTTTACAAACTAAACAAGATACTCCACATTACATGGTACTGCGGTTAGAAAACCTTTAAACTATACATGTAATGTCTGGATGATATACATATATATCCAAAACAATATTATTTTCTTTGGAGGCTTAACACTGATGTGAGATGACAAATAAATGTATGTTGAGGTTTCCTGACTAGACAAGACTAACATCAATGTTAGACAGTAAGGCTGTGTCCCAAACAGCACCCTCTGGAACATTACATACTGCACTACTGAAGGCACTTCTTTATTTATTCATTCATTTATTTATTTGATTATATTTTGAATTTTATGTATGTAGTGTAGTAGCAGTTTGCAGTTTCGTGGTCAGAGAGTGTTTTCTGACTAAAGTTAATATAAACGTTAGCTAACCCAAACCCTCCTAGTCTGTTACCATAACAACACATTATACAATAACCATATTTATTGCAGTATATTGTCATTGTTGTTATTCACTGCTCTCATCACTGACCTCACGTTTAAAGATGGGGTGGATTACCTGACGCTCCAGCGAGGCGAGAGCTCGGGTCAGTGAAGCTGCTGACTGCAGAATATTTCTGAACAGGCATCTCAAGACAAGCCTTAACACAGTGAAAGACCCAGACCACCTAACAAACAGACGTTTCCGCTTTTCTGTGGTTTCATTTTTGGGCGGGACAAATCTGCCCGTTCCTGATATTGGGTGGGACACATCCCCCCATCCCCCTCGGTTCCTGGGGGTGAGAACCATATCTAACTAAAACTGTACATATTTTATTATTTAGTTTTATTATTCAGTTTTACATACAGCACTGCAATATATCCAACTGAACAGGTTTAGTTATGCACTGTTTGCCATAAAACATGCAGTCGTGCTGTGTTCCTACAGTCCTGATCATATACACAGTATGTTCAGAAAAGTTTTCATCATTATGACAAAATAACAAAACGATTATAATAAAATATTGTCATCCTGCCCACTTTCACGAGGGGTGCATGAAGGGGATTGTAGTTCATGGCCGGGACAGAGGCGGAAGGGGAACCCGGAAGCATGATGTTTCACAAATGTTAGGTTTATACTTTAATTATAATTTGAGCTCATCAGTTATTCTTCACACTGTGCCAAAATCTCATGATAACTGGACTAATAAAAAACTCCAAAACTGATTTCAACAACATACCTTCCCATAAACTTACATTAAAAGTAAAGAGTGTTCTGTAAAGTTATATTTTTGGAGGTACTTGTTTATCCGAGAAGATTTATCAGTCAGGTCCTACTGAGAACTTTACTTTATGGTCATAATAATGAAAACTTTGGCCAAATATTTAGTTGTGGAAGCTGTGAAAAAAATATTCAATTAAATTCCCTAAAAATGCTCAGATCATGTTATTTTTAACTGATCCAATCAAAATATGACAGCAGCACATCACCTGGAAATACACACATATTCCCCCTCCTGCAATTCTTACTAGTCCAGAAACTTCATCCCTGTACGACAACAGCGTATCCAGCACCAAGTTTAGTTCTTGTTTTGCTTCCACTTATATTACTTCTTCTATTTGCTGCTAAACCTGGTTTCTTGGCAAAAGCTTTACTCTTCATTTACTGGTCCTGTACAGTGAACTGTACAGCATTTACTCTTCCTTTCATTGGCAAACTGCTCCTGAAAGATCTAACTGTGAGTAGAACCTTCAACATGCTTGGCAAGAGGTTAGAATACACGGCCAGGGCAGATGGCAGACTGGCTCAAAGTGGTATTACAAGACAGGACAAGCCGAATTAATTTCAAGATAGTCAATTTTGAAATGTTTTAAATTAATAACATATTGCCCTTTTGACTATATTCAGATTTAAAACTGCACTAGTTTTGGGAAAACAGACGACCTAGGAAGTCATACCTAATATATGTGACCTGACACTCAATAATCTATAAGGACTCAATCCATATTCTAACCCCTGCCACCCTAAAGTGCTGCATCACCGCAGTGCCCCACTGCAGCATTCATGTTGCTGCAGATCAATGCATTCAAGGTCACCAAAGCTGCTGCTGTATGCATCCACACTGACGGCAAAATGGGACCTGTTCCAGCCGGCGGCCGCACAGCCAGCTCATGTCTCTCCACAGGGTATCGCATTTGTCATTACCTGGCCGGGCCGAGCTAGCCGCTAACACGCTTCAGCCGCTCCTGTTTCACAGCGAAACGGATGAAAACAAGAATCATGAGCTCCTCATGAGTCAGGTTGTGGGTGCTTGGTGCCAAGGAGGGTCAAATGTGGGGTTCAGGGTTCCATTAGTTCCTAGAAAACAAAGCCCAACATCCTGGTCTAGGCTATAGAATTCCACTTTTCCCAGAGAGTCCAGTATTGCAGCCCATGTCATATCCACTCCTCTAAATATAGTCCTGTCCTGCAATAAATTATTCAGGCCTTTCTGTTATCTGATAACTGTAGCAACCAACTCTGGACCGCCTGGAGGCACACAAGAGGTCAGGGTTCATTTCATTTGAGCCCTAGGAGCCATCTTTGCTTCCTTATTGTGAATATCTGGTAATGTCTCAATTAAGCTCTCTGAACTGCACTAAGGCTTAACGCAATTCAGCAAATTCAATGACGGCGCAGTGCCGAGATTACAATCGCAATCATCAGACAATCATCAGACAACTCTATAGATGACTATACATTGTACAACATCGCTTTAAATTAATGGTATTCTTTCATTTTCTTCTTAAACATGTTAAGCAGGTGCAAAGCATCTGCATACTGGAACACCTTCAAATCCTAACGATATACATTTTCCTAATTTTTCTTCTGGAAACAAAACCACACAATGATTTGCCAACTATTTAACCCTCCAGTACTCCTTGGTTCTGCCAACTGCCTCAAAGAATATTTGAAATAAGGCAAACAATGTTTGCAGGGGAAGTCCACTGATGTTTTTACATTTCTGCATAACAACAGGGTTACGATGTAAACAAAGACATTCAGAGTGGTTTGAATTGAAATGCTCTGCTCTAGAAAAACATGTCTAGTCAGTATACAGTGGAGATAATAGGAACCAGACATCTTAATGGCTTAATGCCCCAAAAAGGCCCCTCAGAGAAAGTTAGTACATATAATTATTATGAATACGTTACCCGATACCTGAGACAAGGTTTTGGCCTAAAATGTAATTTGGCTCACCAAAACCTGAAGAAAACTCTTTTTTTAATTAGTTTTATTTTACAATTATCAATACAATTTACATTTTGACCCCGTCTCCTGTCAACCCCACTGTAAAGAAATTATAAGAATGGTTTCTCAATGATGGACCATTTCACATTATACCACTCCTGTGTTTACATGTCAATAATCAAATTATGTGGAAATTCGAAAAAGTATATTATTTCTCTTTCGAGTAGCGTCCCTCACAATGCATCTGCATTCTGTAACAGCATAGAAGAGATATAAATCTGCAAAAACAGTGATAAAAGGAAGTATTTGACCAGATTAAAAAACTAAAAACAGGGCTTGCGGGTCTGGCTTGAAAAGTTGCTCCCAATAACTGTGCTGCCCGCATGAAATGCATGTGTGTGCTTCAGACCAAATAATGAATATAAAAACAACAACAGTGTTACACACACGAGGGCAATCCATATGAAATGTGCTTTGGGTCAACAGTTCAATATTTCTATAAGGTTTGGTGAAAGTAGAGTGTGCAGTGAGTATTGAGTTTGTGCCAGACTGAAAGAGAGGTTGGACACTGTTACACAGACGAGCGCTCTCAGGATGATTAACAAGGTGTTGAGGTTGTGATTTCATGACTGCAGCTCACAAATCCAAGGAAGTGCAAAGCCAGTGGGATGAAACTGTGCATAGCGGAATTGTTTAAGAACTATATCATAAGTATGAAGTTCAGTCACTTCAGTTGCACCATTCTATCAAGTTTGCTAGGTATAACTTACAAATTCAAGGAATAATCAATGCAGTGGGTTTCTATGGGATGGTGAAGGAAAGTAGAGCATAGTTATCTAACTGAGCACTCAGCATGAAAGGCAGTACTACTTTAAGACAAATCATTACACTAAGATCTACCTTGAACTAGAAAATTCAATGAGCACCAAAATCCATAGCTTTATCCCTCCAATATGATGAATGGATGGAAAAAGAACAGGTATAAGAGAAGTGGAGAAAATAGATTGTGAGAGATTTAAAGGGATAAGATTACACTTGCTTATATGCCTGTTTTTATGTTTTATGCTCGCAACTTTACAGGAGAGGATGGTCTTAACTTTCAATGCAAGTCAATGGATGGATTTTTTACAAGCTATTTTAGAGTTTCTATTGTTTCACTGATCATCACATAATATAAACAACAACTGTCATGCTCAAATGATGTCGTAAATTATAATTGACATGCCGCTAGAAAAGAAAATAACCATTAATGGGATAACCTGGTCATTCAATACATTCAGGTGCTCAGCTGAATTCCTTTTATTACCACATTGATAAGACTCTGATCAACTGAAGCACTCCAGATCATAACACTGCCTCCAGAGACTCGTACAGTGGACACTATGCATACAGGTTGCATCCTTTCATACACTTTCTCCCTCACCCTGACGCCTCCATCACTCTGGAGTAGGGTCAGTCTAGACTCATCAGACTGCATGACCTTTTTCATTGCTCCAGAGTCCAGTCTTTATGCTCCCTTGCATATTAAAGCTATTTCTTTTTTTATTCGTTAACAAATAATTTAGTTACTGCCACACAGCTTCTTAGTCCCAATCATGTGAGTCATGCGATAGGTGGAAATGCTTTTACATTCATTATGAGTTCTACTGTTCACTCTTAACAAGCGTGTCATAATTTTTGCTATTCCAGAAGTTTTTTCCACTATCCATCCAGGTAATATTAATGGACTGGACAGTTCCGAAACCAATTCTAGTTATTAAATGAGATGTCTTTTTAAAAAAAAACAAAGAGGAACCAAAGCATGCGTCTTTTGGGACATATAGATCTCTCTCTTGGTTTGGTCTGTATTCGTTATATGTCTTTGTGAGTCTTTAAGCTTGTATGTTCTAGGAGTTTGTAAATTTAGATTAATCAGTAAACCAAAATGTATGTATAAATAATTGTCTGCTATCTGTTATGCTGGATAACAAGTTTGATAAAATAAAAATACCATTGAAAGAAGATCTCTCTCCAAAGGTCTAGGAGGAGAAATGTTATAAATATATAATAACATAACAGCAATGAAGATAAACAACATGCTGCCTTTGACAAGCCAAGTAACAAACAACAAACCATTTACAAATGAAAACCACACTAGAAGCTAATCATAGTTTCCAAAGCAAGCACACAGTTTACATGCAAACAGTGAATCTATTTCAAAACAGAGATCCACGCCATCTGTTTAAGTCCCTCAGTCACTACCATTACAGTCAGAATAATGCTGTATTAAAGGCAATGTCAATTTAACAAAGACATCAGATTAACCACAGCTTAAACAGCTCACTGCCAATAAGCTCAGACAGACGATGTTTGACCTTCTCTGACTCTCTTCGGCTGATCATGATGTAATGTCCCTCTCCGCCCTGATACCAAAAGCAGCTATAAATAAACAGTGAGCCACAAGACACTGAAACACAACACGTTAAACCTGTAACTCCCCAAATCTGCCTACAGCTCAACAAAATGCAGCACAACACCCAACACAGAGACCATTTCCAATGATCCCCAGGCAGAGTTATCGCCACAGCTGCCTACACAATCAATGAGGAATTGATTAAAGACAAGCCGAAAGGTGACAGTGGAGTAATAACCAGAGAACCAATTTCCTGACCAGCAGAGTTTCACCACACCCTCGGGAGAACTGCTCAAATGTCAGAGTAAAAGTTTCACACTCAAGAGCAAAGACCATAAGCCCAGGCTACAACACCAAATCCAATTTCAATAAACAATGCTTATTGCTTTTACATATTACTTATTTACATAATATGTAAAACCTACAAACCACGGTGTTCATAGATATCTAAACATAGTTCATCATTCATCCAGGACTTCCGTGCATCTTGCTGTTATTTGTTTGGCCCTGGTATCCAGGAGTAGGCAAAGTATAATCTGAGTACACAACACATCTAACAACATTTGGTTTGGTAAAGATTGCACAAGCTGTTCCACATCTTAAAAACAATCAAAATCAATAAGCGCATACTGAGCAGCACCTCATCAGATTTACTAGGGCCATCGTACATCATACCAGTCTGTTTTAAAAAAAAAAGAATATGCTGTATATGTAATGACAATCAGAGATGGCACCATGCCGCTTTGTCTTTTCAGATACTATACTGAGACAGTAAGTATCAGACAATATCGATACTAGAGATTTCCACCACCGAACATTTGCAGTCAGAAATGGTTGAAAGTGGCAGGATTTATCAAATCTTAGAGCCATTTCTTTGTAGACCTATTTTATCATTCGCTTTTTGGGTAAAATTCTTGGTGCAGGAAAGAAAAGAAGCAGCTTAGCAGCAACTAATCTCTACAGTCTTAGTCTTGCATGCTTTTTAGCATTAAAGGAGCAATATGTAAAATTATGCATACCCCTTTTTACTCCCTCCCCCAGTTTTACCTACCAGTCTAGAAGAAACATTAAAAGCTTGTGAAGTTTGCAAAACTTACAAATTAAAATTTCTCCAGTAGTGAACAGCATCGCCATTGCTAACTCTTGTTAGGGGGCTTATATATATATATATATATATATATATATATATATATATATATATATATATATATATATATATATACATAGTTGCATATTGCATAATTACATTATTGTTTACGATATTCAGGTAATAAATATTATTTAAAGCTATTACTGCAAACATGTGCCGTCATTTGATCCTGCTGAGGCTTGTCTGTTTTTAAAGTGAACACTAAAGCGACATGTGTGCTAACAGCGCCCCCGCTGGAGAAACTTCAGACTGTTAGGCGGGAGCTCCAAAGCCACATCTGGGTGTTTTAGGTTCACACAAATGAGCCGTTTTCTATCACTACAGTGGAGAAGATGTGGGATTTAGCTTTAGATGCCTTTGTAAAACCATGAAGGGATTTTTTTTTTTTAATTCAGGTCATGTGGTTAGAACTGTTTATATTTAATATTATTAAGCAAACTTTGTAAAATGCCCAACGTGGTGATTAGCTCATTTAAAGCATAAATGAAATAGCAAATTATATACGTATGTACCATTTCTTGCACTACTTACCAGTACTTATACTAAAACTGTGAGGAACAGCTGATGTGGTCCAGTATTTTCTTTTCTAACTCTACACTTTAAATGAGTATTTTTAAATAGAAGCACTTAAGATGGGCAGCTAAAAGTATACTATGCTGAAACTACTCAACACTCTGCTTCCCATTGGAAAGAACTACATGAACAACATGTTCAAAATGCTAAAGTGTGAGTGCAGGTTTTACAATAAGGTTGGATTAGATTATTTTTTCCCTTTAAATAACACATCCAGCATTTTCTTCTGTTATCAGCCTGATATTGACAGCTGGTACCAGATTAGTTGCATCTCTCAACATGCAGAGTAAAGCATACCGTGACATAAAACATTGTTATACATCCCACAGCTCTCCTTTTCATAAGTTCCATATATGTACCCCATATATTAAGGCCTCTAAACTAACTATAATTCTTCAGGGAGAAACGATGCCTTACCTGAGAATTCCAGACTAAAAGAAGATAGACAGTTCAGGCTGGTGAATAATACTCCTCACAGTACAAATGTTATAGTAGGTACAATCACACTCTGTATAATGCCACACCCTGCTGTCAATGCCACACACACACACACACGCATGCCTAAACATATGTCCACACTGGACTTTGACAACCCTCTCAGGGAAATGCCAGTCCATCAGTAATTAACAGAGAGGCGCCTCCTAGTCATAAACTCAGACAGTTTCTTAAGAGCACAAGCCTGAACCGAAAACGTAAACTCCTTTGACTCCTCTGTATAAAGCGTCTCCTCATCTCTACCAACCTGCATGTAACACAGTAGATCACCGCTACCTCCAACTGTTAAGGACGGAGGACACCTACATGACCTTTAAATTAGGTTTATATTGTTCTTGCAGGCAAACAGCATACAAGTACAACATATACACCATGAATAATGTTCCAATGTTCAATAAATGAGCCATACATTTCACCACATTTCTCCCCTTTCCATGTAAACCAGGTGGTCCCAATCTTGGGTAATGCTTCTGTACACATTCTCCTGACCAATCACAAGGCTGACATCTCTTGCCCTGCCCTCACACACACTTGCAAAATCAGGGAAGCTTGAGAAGTAATAAATAAGGAGATGAATCACTGGTTTAAATACAACTAATCAGCTTGTTGGCTATGCTGTAAGCATGGACGGGTTGACAAGCTTATGGTGTAATTAGGGAAAACCTCAACATCCTCATTCTGGAGACCGGAGTAAGCTGAAGTAGCCAGAAGAAGCCAAAAAATCATGTTTTCGTGCAAAACATTTACAATGTTTTTTAGATTTTGACTTCAAATCAAGGACGTAGGATTAGCATGGACTGAAGTGACGTGTCCCCACCAATAATTTGATCCCCTCCCAAAAAAAGACCCTGATCAGCCACCGTCTGATTAACCCTAGAGGTGCAGAATAGGTTAAATCATGTTCTCTACTGGAGTCCTGCCTCCCAGTATCACCTATGGCCAGTGTGATTGGCGGTGCCTTTTTCTGCTGTCATAAGACTCTGTAGCTGCATTTGGTTGTTAGCAGAGCTAAAACTGAAAGGAAAGCTTTCCAGTCATATAAGAGACTCACTGTGCAAGACTCAGGTGCAGTGTGGTGACACATGGGTGTGAAACGGGAGTGAGGATGATAATGTATGAGACCTGTTTCATTTGCACTGAATTCTAAACTGCTTCTTTGTCATTTGTTAGTTGAACATAAATTGAACATTATATAATTCATGAATTATATTCTTACTTGTTATTCTGAGTAGGTGAAGAGCACGTAGAGTAGCATATGTAGTATGTCAGTCTTTTATCGTTTTATCATGAAGCTAAGATAAAACAAATTTAAGAACAGGCAATTTTTTAATTTTTTAGGGGAGTAAGTGGCGGGGTATATTTATAGGTCCCCACCAATGTCAAGAGCAAATCTATGCCCTTGCTTTAAACATGTTTTCGAAACCTTCAGTCTTGAGTATGTTGGTCTCTCCCCATCCAAATAGTGAGAAACCTGGACTTTTATGGCAGGAAATAACTGCCCAGTAGGGTTTGCAGACTTTCCAATAAGGATTTTAGATCTGTCAATCAAGGTGTTAATTAGCCACACCCACACCATTCTTAGATAGTCCTGATCAGTGGTTTTTAAGCTGCCAGCACAACACACACTAACACAACACCACCACTGTGTCAGTGTCAGTGCAGTGCTGAGAATGATTCACTACCCGAATAATACCTGCTCTGTGGTGGTCCAGTGGGGTCCTAACCATAAAAGAACAAGGTGAAAGGGCGCTAATGAAATATGCAAAGAAACAGTCTGTAATTGTAGAAATATATGGTAAGTGAAGCTGAGAAAATTCATGTATGCTATTAATTCAAACCACAGACCTGTACAGTAATATAGTCAGCAGCATATTAGGATCTCCAGGTGTAAGCCTATTTATCTATGGGACAAATGAATAGCATGCTCGAAACTCTGTACTATTGTACCTTATGGTAAAACTAAAGTCTATACGTTTTGTCCTAGGCACATTTATCCTGGAATATCACTGCGTCCTGGAGGTAAGACTGTAAGGTTGCTGAAATACGATCACTGCTACATAAAAATTCTCCATGCAGACCACCAAACACCAAATAACCTCCAATTATGACTGTTTTGGAACAAACTACTAATACTGGGAGATCCTTACATGGGCCTGACCTCATGATGCACTCTACTAAAGTAGCAAAGTTAAAGACTAGTACTATATTGTTTTGGCCAAAATGGTTTACCAATGCTGGATCAAGTGAATCCTTCAAATGCTTTTATTGACACATCCACAGAAGCTCATTTAGAACATCTGATGCTGTTCAGGAAGCTCAAAGCACATAATATTTGTATTACTGTGAGGTTTTAAAGGGGTTATTTGCATATTGCAGCCTTCTTGCAGCCAAATGACAAATGCTATACACAATTCTATACACATACACCATGTTTAATGTAATTAAAATAATACAACTCTTTCAGAACCAGCCCGTGCCTGGAGGCAGTCCAAATTGAGTTACAGCTTCTAAGATTCACTCTGACGGCCAACTCGTCTTTGATCGCGGAAGGGTTCAGCCTCAGTTCATGTTGACAACAGCTTTTTCCTCACCCTCTGCTGTGTATTATCTTCGACACAGCCCCAAGGGACATGCAGAGAATGTCCTGTTCCCAGTATTTTAATAACCATGCCTCAATAGGGTGCTTCAAAAATCTGGTCTAAAGCATCTGCACTGCTCTGTCTCCCACACTGGAATTCAATTTCTTTTTCTATGTCGTTTCTAGAACCCAGCACCTTTACAAGTAATAATGTAAGTAATACAATACATAATCAAGTTTCAAAGCATAATATAACTGTTATGAAAGAACTCCCAGTATACACTTCTTCTGCCAAGTGACTGCAAGAGCAAGCACTACTTGGATGTACTAGGTATAAATGGATCCAGCACAACCAGATTTCAAGAGCGTAACTGCAATTAATGATGATGATAATAAAAAATAACTGATTTTTTAAATAAAATTTAAGTATAAGCCCAAGTGTGTTTGTTTTAGGATGGATTTTCTACCTTTATTTACATATTTTCAATGTGTTAATGCTGTTCATTTTCATTTACAGCAGTACCCCGCCTTCACCCAATGTTGCTGGGATTGGCTCCAGCCCCACCGTGACCCCAACTATTAGGATAAAGCGGAAGATGATTGGATGGATGGTTGGACAAATATATTTAAAGCAATACTATCCCATGTTTTAAACATATTCATTTGTCTCTTCCATTATATGTAAAGTTCATACAAAACCAGAGAGAGCAGAGTAAGCGTATGCATCAGCTGGTTGATGTGCCAGTTGTACATGTATGGGTGATTCTTCAATTAGGGGAACTTTTACACCCCTAGGTTATAAATTTGTTTTAAAATCACTTTATTAAAAAACAAACATGTTAGGTATTAAAAAGATCAATCATTGCATCACCAAAATAATTATGATTTCCATTTCTTATAATGATCAATATTTTGCTAGTTTGGCTTTGTCTCCAACCCAGACTTTAAAACTTCTGTGCCCAAATAAATGCTAAAAAGTGATCAGTTTATGAAAAAGATCACAAAATGAGTTTCATAAAAACTTAAAAAGAAACAAAATGTACTGTTTAGTTTTATATTTGTACCTGTGCATATTTTTGAGCAATATATTATCATCCCCAACATTATCCTCATTACCGTCACAGTGTAATGACTTCTGCAGGGAACAATTTGAAGGTACCACTTGTTTATGTTGTAACCATGGAAACGAAGACTCACAAGAAAGCACATGTAAGCCATGAGTGAAGAATGACATGTTAATGTGTGTAAATGGGAGTAACTGAATGGTGTATTGCTCCTGATCATAGAGTACATTTATTCAGAGTCATTATCGTTTACATCAGTACGGCAGTACTTTATAACTAAACATTACATTTACACAATATTTATTTATTTATTTACAACTAAACATTACATTTACATATTATTTATTTATTTACAACTAAACATTACATTTACACAATATTTATTTATTTACAACTAAACATTACATTTACACATTATTTATTTATTTATAACTAAACATTACATTTACACATTATTTATTTATTTACAACTAAACATTACATTTACACATTATTTATTTATTTACAACTAAATATTACATTTACACATTATTTATTTACAACTAAACATTACATTTACACATTATTTATTTATTTACAACTAAACATTACATTTACACATTATTTATTTATTTATAACTAAACATTACATTTACACATTATTTATTTATTTATTTGTTTATAACTAAACATTACATTTATACATTATTTATTTATTTACAACTAAACATTACATTTACACATTATTTATTTATTTATAACTAAACATTACATTTACACATTATTTATTTATTTATAACTAAACATTACATTTACACATTATTTATTTATTTATTTATTTATAACTAAACATTACATTTATACATTATTTATTTATTTACAACTAAACATTACATTTACACATTATTTATTTATTTATAACTAAACATTACATTTACACATTATTTATTTATTTATAACTAAGCATTACATTTACACATTATTTATTTATTTATTTATTTATAACTAAACATTACATTTACACATTATTTATTTATTTATAACTAAACATTACATTTACACATTATTTATTTATTTATTTATTTATAACTAAACATTACATTTATACATTATTTATTTAATTATAACTAAGCATTACATTGACACATTATTTATTTATTTACAACTAAACATTACATTTACACATTATTTATTTATTTATAACTAAGCATTACATTTACACATTATTTATTTATTTACAACTAAACATTACATTTACACATTATTTATTTATTTATAACTAAACATTGCATTTACACATTATTTATTTATTTATAACTAAACATTACATTTACACATTATTTATTTATTTATTTATGTGTATTTAAAGATAAAGATTAAAAATCTTGTACTAGCTGTTAAACTAATTTTAGCAAAACTGTGGCCTAGCTAGCTTTTTTCTTAAAAAGTGAAAATTGTCATTAACGCAAAACGTCATTACCACCACACATTACATAACCTGTTGAGATGGTAATGACATTTGTTGATGGTAATGACAGGTTTTCAATTTCACCATCAGTATCCTTTATGTATAATTAAATATAATTAAGTCTAACCGTGTGGTTTTATAATGAAATTCAAGTGAAATGCATTACTTTATAAAACTAAAAATTACAAAAGTTAAGATGGCAAAAGAGCCTGCAATTGAAGAATCACCCGTATATCAGGGTCACTTCATGACCCATTCTGTTTAATGATTTCCACGACCCTTCATAGAGGTCTATTACTACTATTTTATAATCACCTCATCATATTTATTTACGATGATTGACATTTATGTTAGCAGATCTTATGTTAATGCTATAATTTGAGAGGTGGAGCCACCAGAGATCAGACGTGCTGTTCCACCACATCCCACAGACGCGTCCCATGGATTAGAATCTGCTGCGTTCAGCATCCAGGAGAACATCTTGCACTCGTCGTCCTGTACTTCAAACCATTCCTGAACAGTGTGTGCAGTGTGGCGGACTGTGGCATTATCCCACTGAAAGAAGACACTGTCATTACAGAATACCATCACCATCAAGGGGTGTACCTTATCTGCAACGTTCTTTAGGTAGGTGTCAAATTGCTGTCCATATGATTTTTTTCCACAGTGCATCCTGGTGCCATCCCTCCCCCAGGTAAACGGCCATCCATGTGATGTGAAAGTTAAAAACATGACTCACTGGACCAGGCGACCTCATTCCATTGCTCCAAGGGCCAGTTCCAACGCTCATGTGTCCATTGTAGGTAACAAGGTGAACAGAGGTTAGAATGGGCGCTCTGACCATAGTCTGCAACTAAGCATTATCATATGCAGCACAGTGCAACACATTCCTCTTTTGACTCTCATTCCAGTAGCCCTTCTGTGAGATCAGACCAGACGGCATAGGCTTTGTTGACGTTGCACATTAATGAGCCTTGAGTCTCCAATACCTGTTGACATCTGCTACATATCATCACTTTCCAATGAAAAATATGTATCAACATTTTTGTTGATTTTGAATTTTCTACATCATATGAACACGCCAATGGTCGTTTACATTGTGTGAAAATTTTAAGGTGAACGGATCAATAGAAATGCTCCAAAATAGCTTGGAAAACATTCTGGTTCCATTGACTTACATTAAAAGCAAAGTATGTTTTTGGTCTCTCCTTGGAGAGGTCTCTCCTTGTTTTTCATTGGACAGCAACAATATACAAATGTGAGAACAACATGCTCTTGAGTAGTGATTTGTCTGAATATTGTTTTGCTTTAATAAAAAGAGTTTAAACTTTATGGGATAAAAAATATTTTCTTTTGCAAGAATAATTTGCAGTCACAAATAGTATATGCAGTGTGTCATATCACAATGCTTAGCATATTCTTTTAATATCATAATAAAATTAGATATAACGTATTAAGGCTCAATTATGATGATGATATCAGATGGCAAGATAACACTGTTAAAAGAAAAAATATCAGTTTTTTTTTATTGAGGGGAAAACCGAGCTTGAGAGATCACAGTTGACAGCTCAGCTGACACCTTTCCTGTGATGCCCTTTAATAGAATGAGACTCGCTGAACTGTAAATGGCAAAAGGGCTCTAAAAACAAGCGGCAAACGACAGCAGTTATTAACTTCACTGTGATACTCTTTTGGCATTAGAGCAAATGTGATTTCAGTCATTTCTCAGACACACACACACCAAGGCATGGAAACCAAACTTCTTTCGCTCTAGAGCATCTGATATTCATAAACCAAATCCAGCCAGCACCATGAATAACTGCTCGACCTGCGCCTAGCTCAGCCACACTGAAATCACAGCAGGACCCTCTCAGTCATTTGAGTAAGAAGTGTTCGGATGTGGTTTCACATGCAGCCAGCTATTGTGCTGACCACCACGATCCATAGGCCTGCAATGCAGCCTGAAAGAATGCAGCAATAGCCGCTCTTTTTTAGTCTATCCAATCCTTTGCATTTTTATTGAACACTGCGAGATCCTTTGGGCTGCACTGATTGGGTAGTAGGAGGCAAACAAGGCAGTGCTGCATTGTATGGTCCACTTCTCCACATTCACAGGTGGTTTGGCCAGTTTCATATCCCCATCTGGCCATGGCAGCCATTGATCACCCTGTTCCTGATCTCAGGTAGTTGAGCATTTTCCACTGGACCCATGGTGTCTCTCTCTGATACCCATGTCTGTGGCTGGTGGTTCATCCTCAAGCCTTTTTGTTTATAGTTGGAGCCTGGTTTCTTTCTGTGATGCTGATAGGGGCTGGACACAGTCGAGAAAGCTGCTCTTGGACTTCAGTCATTGGGCCGGGGGTATGAGCCCATAGAGGGGGTGGCATTCATCACTGGTGGACTTGGTCATCTCTGCTTGGCTGGCAAGTTGCTTATGTTTGTGGGCTTCAAGCAACCAGTGGCTAAGCAGCAGGTGCTATTCAATGCTGGGTCTAAATTCTTGGCATGGGATGATCCTTTCCAAACAGGCCACGCATACTCCGCAGAGGAGTAGCACAGAGCCCAAGCAGTAGATCTATAGGATCTATATAAAGAGAAAAGATGTGTGCAGAAAATCAGAGGCCAGTGTAATTGTTTGTATTTCAACTGGGAGATCTTTGTCTTTAACTTCACCAGAATGTTCTGGGTCAATACTTTACTAACAAGTCCTCACCAACTTCCACTATAAACAGGGCGTGCACAACAACACCTGCTGTTACTTATAGCTTATACTACACACTGACCAAAGATCACGTTCAGCGATGTATATTACATTATCCAGACATTATAATCAGCTTCAAAACGTAGGTGTCGATTTACAAAGATAGTTACACAGAGAAGTTCTATTGATTACATTTAGCTGTTGGACCCTCATAAAGTCAACATTGAATGTAGGCAGTATTACAGCACTCCTGCATTCAAATCCTGGTCAAACAGACCAGCCAACATTATCCTTCTTCCATTGCTCCAAGGCCCAGTTCCAACGCTTGCGTGTCCATTGTAGCTATCTTCAAAGGTGGACTGGGGTCAGTCTGCTACTAAGCATCCCCACATGCTGCAGTTTCTGACACATTCCTCTTGTAACCATCATCACAGTAGCCCTTCTGTGAGATCAGACCACACGGTATAGCCTTTATTGTCCCTGCACACTGATGAGCCTTGAGTGTCCAACACCAGTTAGCATCTGCTACATATGCAAATGTGAGGACAACATATGTTCTTTCGCAAGTCAACACTGATTGTAGGCAGTATTACAGCGCTCCCGCACACAAACCCTGATACAGCAAACTGACCAGCAAACATTGTCTTTCTTCAATTACTCCAAGGCATACGTCCAACGTTACTCTGTCCATTGTAGGTATCTTTGAAGGTGGACTGGGGTTAGTGTGGACACTCGGGCCAGTCTGCTACTAAGCATCTCTATATGTGCTGCAGTTTCTGACACATTCCTGTAGTAACCCTTATCCCAGTAGCCCTTCTGTGGGATCAGACCGCACAGTATAGCCTTTGTTGTCCTTGTACATTGATGAGCCTTGAGTGTCCAACACCTGTTAACATCTGTGACGTATGCAAATGTGAGGACAACATGAGTACTGATTTGTCTGGATCTGTTTTATTACTTTAATATAAAGAGGTTAACTTTTATGGGATAAAAAATATGTTCTTTTGCAAGTCATTATTGAATGTAGGCAGTATTACAGTGTTCTCACACACAAATCTTAATCTAACAGGAATGCGCATGACCTGTCCTGGTATATAGGCTGTGACATCCTCAGTACGGTTCGTTCACTTCTCAACCATGTACAAAATACACTCCCGACAAGTTTTTCCTTCAGCAGCATTGCTTCAACTGTGTTGTTGCGCCAAGTTTTCATGAAAGTCACAATATTCTTTCTTTGTACATAATTGTTGTAGACAAGCTGCAAAGGCAAGCTGCAAAGTGTGTTGCTACTGCTCAAAAAAGTTTTATGTACAAAGTCGATGTTTAGTAACAGTTAAAGTACCAATTAGAATACAAAGAAATTGTATTTGGTTGTTTATACCCCTCACAGCTACCATAATTTTATAATAAGTTTATTTTCAGGGACCCCACACCCCACTGCTGGGGTGGCATGGTATGAGCCACTGGCATTTGGCTTAGTGATTTCTGGACAGCCCACCAGTAGTTAAGTAGAGTCCTTCACTTCTTTTCCTAAAGCCGGCTACACAGCAGTAACTAATCTATCTATATATGACTTATTTTTATATTAGGCCTATAGAACTGTTTATATTGTGTCTAAATCAAATATTTGTTTGATTTTCCAAAATATAAAACCTGTTTGAAGAGTTTAAATACTTGTTAGACTTTGTATCCAGGGCAGTACTTTGAATGGTCCAAAGGTGGACCAGCAGGTGGAGAACAGTCAGCCTGATACTGACAAGTAGACCAATATGTGCTTGCAACCTAGGCTGATGCCCAAAACCTTAAGGTAGTTTCACAGTAAGATTTTGGCCTAAAACGAATCATTTAAGAACATTCATGGCAGAAGAGGTACATGCAAAACATCATTTAATTAAAACTTGGTACTTAAATATATAAAAACATGTGGGGGCGATAACAAATGGCCATATTCCATGGTTCCTATCACAGCCATGGAAAAGAAACCAAATCAAACTGAAACTAAGGTTGGTCAGTATAATATCAAAAACATAATATCAAGATACTCAGTTTCACAATATATTATACGGTATGTAACACATATCGGCAAACAAAAAAACCTATAATGATGCATTTAAAAATACTATAACAACTATTATTAAACATTTCACACACTGAACCTGATTACCTCATTACACTCTCTTTGCAATGAAACATGCAGCTGGTCAGTGTTCTTTAAGTGCTGACCGTATCCATATCACAAATTTAGAACAGCGCACTGTGATGTCATTTTTCATGATAAAATATTGACATATTGCCCACATGACAAACTTTAAATGACTTTGTTTACATCTCAGTTACTGGGCTGTTCGATGTCGGTGGAAATCCCTTTTAAGATGGCATTGAGGCAGGGGTGTCCAAAGTCGGGCCCACGGGCCAAATGCGGCCCACAGACAGATTTTTATTGGCCCACTGCTGTAATTTTCCCTTTCATGTATAGTACGTTTCACCACTGTGTTAGCAATCAAGGTTCTCTAAACTGTGAGAGCTGTGATTTTTCTGACTGGGATCCTGAATTTACGGAACGGCATGCAGTGACAGCTACGTTAAAAAAGGACAAAGTCGTCAGCGAGAACCGGCGATTAGAGAGAGATGGACGTCAGAATAGTTTTCCGTAGAGAGAGGCTGCAAATGCGTGTATCTCTTATGCCACTACTGCGATAACGAAGGAGTTAAATATGAAGAGACATTATGAAACAAAGCCTGGACATTATAGTAAATACTATATATACTAATCACTAAGCAGGTGTTTAAACACTCCAGCAGCACTGCTGTGTCTGATCCACTCACACCAGCACAACACACACTAACACACCACCAGCATGTCAGTATCACTGCAGAGAAACTCACCATCAGATAAAGCTTTTCTATTCCATAATAGATTATGTGAGTTAAGAAATAGAAAACTTGCTGTTATTGAGTTCCATACATTTGCTGATGCAGTGACTGAGTGATATACAGTCTACAGGAGAAACGCTGAAGATACCTGATGCAGGAACGTTGTTCAGCACATGTTCAGACAGAATTTGCAGCACGTTGTAACATTGTTTACTCTGTTGATCTCCTGCTAATTTAAATTCATTAGTTAAATAATTATTTATTATTTTGTTCATGTGTGTTTGTTCATAGGCCCTTAGGTATTTTGATATTGTCCAATCTGGCCCCCTTTGAAACAAGTTTGGACACCCCTGCTCTAAGGGGAAATGGTGAGCGTGACTCCACAAATCATTTTTAAAACATTACTGCAAGACGCATCAAGACTTATACACTATAAACCAGAGGTCACTAACAGGCGTTGTCCAATGCGGACCCAAACCGATAATCTATAGAGAACGATTTCATTTTGACAGTGTTTATCTTAAACACTGCAGCTTTTCTTGTCACGGTATATGGGTTTTGCAGTACAGTAAACTTACAGACTAATCACGTGCGCTGTAAGATCACCAAAGGTCGCCAGTCCATTGCATGGCCAACACACACCCACACACACACTCACACCTACGAGCAGTTTAGAGTGAGGATCAACCTAACATGCATGTGTTTGAACTGTGGGAGGAAACCAGAGTACCCGGAGAAGACCCACTCAAGCACGAGGAGAACATTCAAACACATTCTACACAGAATGGCCCATATATCTCATACTTGTGTGAGAATGTGAGAAATTTCAGCCCAGGTTTACATTTACTTTTACATTTACGGCATTTAGCAGACGCTCTTATCCAGAGCGACTTACAAAAGTGCTTAGTGTTGGTTAGAGTATGAATCTCTATCTTGTACAAACAGGTTTAAGTCCAAACTACTCTTATACTCAAACACTGCTATAAACACAGGGCCAGTGCTGATACCTAGAAACAAGACAACACCTAGCAAGACTGGAATACCTACAGAGAAGAGAATAAATACTACTTATACAATACTACATAAAATAAATACTATAAATACTACATATACAATACTACATACTACAGTATAAGTGCAATACTTAGCCAGTGCTCCAAGAAGATAAAGTACAATTACAGTTTATACCAATAGTTTAGTATATTAGTGTTTATAAGTGCTTTACAAAGAGACAGATCTTCAGTCTGAGTTTGAAGACCGCGAGAGAGTTCGCTGTTTGGACAGCCAGTGGAAATTCGTTCTACCATCTGGGCTCCAGGACAGAGAAGCGTTTTGTTGCGTGTCTTCCATGAATCTTAAGTGATGGCGGGTCAAGACAAGCCGTACTTGAAGCATGAAGGGCTCGAGGTGCGGTCTGACTTTTGACCATTGCCATAAGGTCAGGAGGAGCTGGTCCATTCTTGGCTTTGTAGGCATCAGAACTTTAAACTGAATGCGAGCAGCTACAGGAAGCCAGTGAAGGGAGCGCAGCAGTGGAGTGACATGAGTGAACTTGGATTAGATAGATTGATAGATTGAAGATTTAAATTCCTGGCTGGACAACCAAAAGCTCACTTCTCTCACTAAACAAGAGAAACTGTGAGAGAGGAGTACAAGAGGGAGATAAACTGTTAATATGTGAAATTGATAGCATTTTTAGTGTAGCCCTTGTTTTTACTTGAAGTGAGAAAAAAATAATAATTCAGTTCAGCATTTAAAACAATAAAGATTATTAAAATATACTGAATGGTATTTGTAATTTGTTTTGTCCTTTAGTCGCTGATGACAAATGCTGATATTAGACTACTCCACTATACAGACTATGGCATTGAATCATAACATAAGGGCCTGAGGAACTTTCCTCTATCTGGACCGTACTGAATTCTAATTAAATACCCCTGCTATAAACATATTCTGAAGGTCCAAGACACTGACATGGCCTTGGTATTGTCTACGCTGTATATGGGTTTTTGGTTGGACATTATTTGGAGTTTTTTTTTTATCTCGTTCAGTTACAGTAGCGTGTAGGGACCCAAAAGTGGTCATTCTTTGCGATCCCTCCAAAGACCTGGCTCATTTATATTTAAGAGTGTATTATCTCGAACTGTGGTTCACCCTCCATTGCTACACGTTTCACTTACATTCAGGGACAAAGTGGGTTGGTAATAACAAGTAGAGGCATTTCAGTGCCTGACACTGATACTGTACATTACTAGCCGTAGCTGCTCTGATTTATTAATGTTAAAGCCTTGCTGAGTAACTGCCCTGCGGAGGGTGAGGGTTGCAACCAAGAGTGTCTGACTCACGGATTAAATGAATGGTCTGGCAGGCTGTTCTCTAGCATATGAATCTCTCTTTCTCTCTCTCTCTGCTGAGGACTCTTCTCCCTGAGGTGAACATGTTGTAGTAGTCTGTTACATAACCCCAGGCAGTGTTGATTACTGCTAAAAAGAAAGGACCCTGCATCTCACAAACAACAGCCAACAAAGCAAACAATCTTTATAAATTCATTACCTCTGTGCTTCTGAGACAATGTCTAATGCATGAATAACCCATCTGAATTCAGTATGTACCTCTAGCTGTGGCTGAAGCTTCGCCAGAATCAATATGTCTGACCACCCTCTTTCAAGTGTCCCCTCTCCATCTCTGCTCGCATCAACCAGCGTCCGGAGAGTTGATAAGCGCAGGAGCACCGCAGCCAGAAATCGATACAAATGCAAGATTGTAGTGAAGCTAGGTCGAACACAGACGTAAAGCTAAAACCCTTAAAATAATAAAATAATAAAATAGCCCTGAGCTCAAATCCTGAAACCTCATTTTCTGGTGACTCACCGAAATCCATGATATATTCTACGTGCACCTGCATGAGAAACAAAACACTTACACCCAATAAACCTGCGTCACTCGCACTGAACTCTGCTCAGTCTGCTACTGGTCATCCTAACAACAAGCTGCTCAGAGATAATCAAACGCAACACAATTAGACAGGCAATTTACTAAAGATTGCATGAGGACGCAACTGAATCACAAAAAAGCTCAAAAGGTGCCACAATCTAACCCTCCTGTTATATTGCATATATGTAAACTAATTGTTTGCAGCCCATGGTATGTTTATTTTACACATATAGTGTTCTGGCCCAGCTATGAGACTACAAAGGGTCAGATTATGTAAATTCGATCCAAACTGATTTGTCTTCTTATCACATTTGAGACACAATGTGATTGCCTAATCCCTCCCGACCACATACACACACAATTTTTTCTTTAAGATTCGAATCGCAAGGGTCAGTTCGACTTGGAACTGAAGAGATACTTTGCTTACAGCCCTGGTTCTGGACTGTTTTGCTAGGGGGAGTGGCCAGTAAAATATAATGTGTTGGCATGATGATAATCATATTTTTAAAGCCAGAAAAAAATTCACTTGATTTGTGCATGAATGATTACAGCAGATCTAGTGACACTGGTTTGAATGAATGTATGAGGTAAAGAAATAAAAATGTTGCACGTGCCTTCAAGCTTAGAACCTAATGACTGAAGAGTACACTTTGCTTGTGTAAAGACGATCTAATTGTGATTAATTCCCCCCCCCCCCCACCCCCCACCCCCCAATTAATTTAGCATTACACTGATAGAACAGCTCTGGTTCGTGAAAAGCCTTAATACAACTTTAAAAAGCTGACAAAAGTACCTAGACTGAGACTATAATACTCAGTGTGGAAATAGGAATAAGAGAGAATACTACTATGATTAGGAAATTACAATATACGCCAATCAGAAATAAGCAAGGACGTATCTTCACACTGCACAACAAAATACCTTTTTGTGGGGATCTGGGAAGGAAATGGCCCCCTCAGCCCCCTCTAGCGCCGGTCCTGTTTGTTTATATGAATTATCTTAACCTATGACCAAAAATATGTAAAAAAACATTTAAAAAATCTAAATAAAATTAGAATGAATGTGTTGAATAACTAGTTATTACCACAAAAGGTACAGAAATATACACAAACAGTGTACACAAATCTTATGTATATTTTTTTATTATTCCTATATATATTTAAGTTATTACTATATGTAAATATTCTGGCTTATTTAACATTATTATTGTTTATTTATTGTTATGTTTGCACTGTTTTTACTACATATATATATATATATATATATATATATATATATAATGCTACCCTGATGTAGAGTGATTATATTGGCCCCACCCCAAGCATTTCAACGCATGTATGTCCAGACATTATGTGCAAATGAGAAATGAAACTTGAAACTTGAAATAACTTACTTTAACAATTCTAGTAAAACTGTGACTGTACAGGCTGCATGGCGAAGCTTAGTCAGACTCCAAGACTAAGGAAGTCAGACTGATTTAACACATCAGCCAAACCACACCAGCTTTCATAAGAACTTTCATAGACCCACAGATGGATTAGAGGCTCAGAGGTTCACTGAAGTGACTGGTAGGTTACTGGTTCAAGTCCCAAGGGTGAAATGAATTAGTAACCAGGGAGTCAAAATCTTGTTGAAGAGCACTACCATTGCACCCTTGAGCGTGACATCTAACCCCAATTTAGCTCCGCAAGAACAACGACGCGGCCCTTCCCTCCCAGAGGTCATTCCTGTTGATCAACAAGGATTACCAGCTTTGTGTTGGCTACTGTGGTCTAAAAACTGTGTTTGTTTACTTGTGTTTGGGTATTGGTGTGGGTTTATCAGTGCCTCTAAAACACTGAACATCTGCTTGTTTCATAAAGAACTGATCTGCGCCTGTAAAGGGGTCAGGGATATACCAATAGGCCTGATAATGTTTGTTTATTTGATGTTTGTTAATAACTCCTTTAAAGGGCGGTGGTGAGTAATGTTTGTTTATTTGATGTTTGTTAATAACTCCTTTAGAGGGCGGTGGTGAGTGATGTTTGTTTATTTGATCTTTGTTAATAACTCCTTTAGAGGGCGGTGGTGAGTGATGTTTGTTTATTTGATCTTTGTTAATAACTCCTTTAGAGGGTGGTGGTGAGTAATGTTTGTTTATTTGATGTTTGTTAATAACTCCTTTAGAGGGTGGTGGTGAGTAATGTTTGTTTATTTGATGTTAACTCCTTTAGAGGGCGGCGGTGAGTGATGTGTGTTTATTTGATGTTTGTTAATAACTCCTTTAGAGGGCCGTGGTGAGTGATGTTTGTTTATTTGATGTTTGTTAATAACTCCTTTAGAGGGTGGTGGTGAGTGATGTGTGTTTATTTGATGTTTGTTAATAACTCCTTTAGAGGGCGGTGGTGAGTAATGTTTGTTTATTTGATGTTTGTTAATAACTCCTTTAGAGGGCGGCGGTGAGTGATGTTTGTTTATTTGATGTTAATAACTCCTTTAGAGGGCGGTGGTGAGTGATGTGTGTTTATTTGATGTTAATAACTCCTTTAGAGGGCGGCGGTGAGTGATGTTTGTTTATTTGATGTTAATAACTCCTTTAGAGGGCGGTGGTGAGTGATGTTTGTTTATTTGATGTTTGTTAATAACTCCTTTAAAGGGTGGTGGTGAGTGATGTGTGTTTATTTGATGTTTGTTAATAACTCCTTTAGAGGGCGGTGGTGAGTAATGTTTGTTTATTTGATGTTTGTTAATAACTCCTTTAGAGGGCGGCGGTGAGTGATGTTTGTTTATTTGATGTTAATAACTCCTTTAGAGGGCGGTGGTGAGTGATGTGTGTTTATTTGATGTTAATAACTCCTTTAGAGGGCGGTAGTGAGTGATGTTTGTTTATTTGATGTTAATAACTCCTTTAGAGGGCGGTGGTGAGTGATGTTTGTTTATTTGATGTTTATAACTCCTTTAGAGGGCGGTAGTGAGTGATGTTTGTTTATTTGATGTTTGTTAATAACTCCTTTAGAGGGCGGCGGTGAGTGATGTGTGTTTATTTGATGTTTGTTAATAACTCCTTTAGAGGGCGGTGGTGAGTGATGTGTGTTTATTTGATGTTAATAACTCCTTTAGAGGGCGGCGGTGAGTGATGTTTGTTTATTTGATGTTAATAACTCCTTTAGAGGGCGGTGGTGAGTGATGTTTGTTTATTTGATGTTTGTTAATAACTCCTTTAGAGGGCGGCGGTGAGTGATGTTTGTTTATTTGATGTTAATAACTCCTTTAGAGGGCGGTGGTGAGTGATGTGTGTTTATTTGATGTTAATAACTCCTTTAGAGGGCGGTGGTGAGTGATGTGTGTTTATTTGATGTTTGTTAATAACTCCTTTAGAGGGCGGTGGTGAGTAATGTTTGTTTATTTGATGTTTGTTAATAACTCCTTTAGAGGGCGGCGGTGAGTGATGTTTGTTTATTTGATGTTAATAACTCCTTTAGAGGGCGGTGGTGAGTGATGTGTGTTTATTTGATGTTAATAACTCCTTTAGAGGGCGGCGGTGAGTGATGTTTGTTTATTTGATGTTAATAACTCCTTTATAGGGCGGTAGTGAGTGATGTTTGTTTATTTGATGTGTGTTAATAACTCCTTTAGAGGGCGGCGGTGAGTGATGTTTGTTTATTTGATGTGTGTTAATAACTCCTTTAGAGGGCGGTGAGTGATGTTTGTTTATTTGATGTGTGTTAATAACTCCTTTAGAGGGCAACGGTGAGTGATGTTTGTTTATTTGATGTGTGTTAATAACTCCTTTAGAGGGTGGTGGTGAGTGATGTTTGTTTATTTGATGTTTGTTAATAACTCCTTTAGAGGGCAACGGTGAGTGATGTTTGTTTATTTGATGTGTGTTAATAACTCCTTTAGAGGGCGGCGGTGAGTGATGTTTGTTTATTTGATGTTTGTTAATAACTCCTTTAGAGGGCGGTGGTGAGTGATGTTTGTTTATTTGATGTTTGTTAATAACTCCTTTAGAGGGCGGTGGTGAGTGATGTTTGTTTATTTGATGTTTGTTAATAACTCCTTTAGAGGGCGGTGGTGAGTGATGTGTGTTTATTTGATCTTTGTTAATAACTCCTTTAGAGGGTGAAGGTAAACAATGTCTCTAATATTTGATATTTGTTAATAACATCTTTAGACAATGGCTGTCAGTAATGTTCGCATATTTGACGTTTGATAATAACGCCTTTAGATGTTTGTTTATTTAAGATGTTTCTTTTGTTAGATGTGAGTTATTAAGTCTTAGCAAAGAAGCAATTGTATTTAAATTACATACAATGAACAAAGACAACTTAGAATTTATACGCCATTTAATCATCAGTTAAAACTGTGACACAGATAAGGAGATAAAGGGAACATAGTTGGATATGAGCATGCAAGCCATTATAACAGCTAGGTTTACAATCCAAGTGTTCAGACACACTCAGCTGCAACAACAGATGGCTTTTTTAGTTTAATTAAATAAGATCAAGATGTCTTAAGCATGAGAAATTACTTTATTCTCATTAATTTTCATCTTGGTGACAGTCCTATTAAGTCAACCAGAACTTTCTTTCCCTGAGCGCTATGAAATGAAAAGAATGAATGAGGCCTTGAGTCTACTGATGGGCCTCAGCATAATTAAATTAAAGACCCGCTGCCCTGTCAGTGTCCCATTTCATTAATGCACAATGGTGATGCAACAAGCAGGGTCAACCAGTAAACTACTGGTCAGTCTAGCAGGTGGGCTAGATGTTAGGATAAAGAGTGATTCAGGACCCTGGACAGTTCTCTGGTCCATTTTGGACAGAAGAATTATGGAGGATTAGTTCTGCATCAAAAGACTAGTATTTATGGAGTGACACTATATCAATCTCTGACCGTATATACATTACATAATATACATTACTCTGTTCTAACACACCTGATAATTAGTTGCCAAGTTGAAGTAAGTGTGCGAACAGAGAAATCACCAGTATGTGCTACAACATGACCGTCCAGGACCAGAACTGATGATCCCTGCTCTCTATGTTAATTACATTCCAAACAATTCAGAAAAAACATTTTATATCATAGAAAGTCGAGGGTCCTACTCCAAACCTGAAAGCGATTTGACTCACGCATTCGACTCACACCTGCTATAGAACCCTATATCATTCAACTAGGGCCATCACAATTAATCAATAAGACCAAATTACTCAATTTAAAAAGTTCAAAAACACCCTGACAGACATACACTACCGCTTAAAAGTTTGTGATCACAGTGAAATGTTCTTGTTTTCAATAAAGTATCTTCTTCCTTAACACAACAATGGACTGACGGGTCTCTAAAGAAAGTTGTTTCTTTCTGGTCATTTTGAGTCGGTCAGCAAGTCATCAACTGCTGATCTTCAGATACTAAACTAACCTAGAATGTTGTTCTCCCTTTTATACTCACTTATTAGTAGAATGTTTTTCAGTTGTGCATCACAATTGATCAAGAGTGTCCTAACAACCAATTAGTCCAATAACATCCTTAACTTGGATTGGTGGCCGTACCAGGAGATTTAGACAGAGGACTGAGAATTGCTGATAATAGGACTATATGTAAAATAAGCCTCTATACAAAAATAGACTTTAATACAAACATTTCATTCTTTAAAAATCATCTGATACACTTACATTAATTGTGAAATGAACAATATTGTTTGTGAATTGCATGAAAATTGCATGAAATGAAATTCTAAAGTGATCCTAAACTTTTGAGTGGTAGTGTATATAAACTAATATTCTCTGAAATCTGTGAATGGTTTGTTATGCATTCTGTGTTTGTCTCCCAAATTAGATCTTTGGAGGCGACCGTCCCCACTGTGTATTTTGCAAGTGTATCCAGACATCAACGGCATGTGTAGGCGCCAGTGCCTATGGTGTGGTGGTGGCGTGTAAATATGTGTTGCGCTGGTGTGAGTGGACCAGACACAGCAGTGCTGCACAGTATGTGTTCCTCTAGTTATTCATCAGTGGCCACACGGTGCTGCCCACAAGATTCTGTTCGCTGGATAGTTTGGATTGGTGGACTTCTCAGTCCAGCAGTGACACTAAGGTGTTTGATTCACTCTCACCAGCACAACACACACTAACATACCACCACCACCAGTCAGCATCACTACAGTGCTGAATTTATGAATTTAGGCTGTGTTCTGTGTGGTCTTTGGAGGTGACTGTCCACACTGTGCTTTTTGCAAGTGATCAGATTGGATTTGTGTATCCAGACATCAACGGCAATTCCATAACTGTCGCTGTTTGTTGTGTTACGAGTGGCACAAAAGACTCAAAATCTGATCTGGGTGCCCAGTCTGAGACACATCCCTAAAAATCTGATTCAAAAGCTGATCTAAACTCATTAAGGATTAAAAAAAAAAATATATATATATATATATATATATATATATATATATATATATATATATATATATATATATATATATATATATATGCTGTTTTTTGTTTTGTTTTTTGCTGTCCAGACTATCAGAACTATCTATCAGGGTACAATGTGAATGGGCTGGCAGTCTGAACAAAACCAAACGGATCCGTGAACTACTCAGTTACTAATATAATCAATAGTGTCAGTCCCACAGCAACACAGCAAATGAATCATTCAACTGCAGCGGTCACTTCATTTTCGTGAGCACTTCACACTCTACCTAATATCACCCAGAACTCTAATGACCACTCTTTTCTGCTGGTGACCTGCCAGCGAGATCATTAGACTGGATATTAAGATGCACAACACAAGGACATTCTGAGTTCAGGAGGTCTCTCTGGAGAAGCGGCTGAGATTCGTTTTACAGAAAGGCTCTTTTGTGAAGCCCCACAGGGGTCTGAGGGAACAGAAGTTCTAATTGCCTCATCCACCATGTGCAATACGAGAGTGCCTGAATTTAATCTCACTGGAAAATAACCAGAAAAGTAAATACTTGACGCATATTTGCATGGAATATATTGAATTACAATTATAATACATACACTCATAGAGCAATGAATTAGGAACAACTCCTTCTTTCTACACTCGCGGCCCATTTTATCAGCTCCACTGACCCTGTATGAGCAAGTTCTGCTTCTACAGTTAAAGACTCTAGTCCATATAATCCTGTTACCCTGTTCTTCAGTGATCAGGACCCTCAGAGGCCCACCACAGCACATTACAGGAATTATTTTTTGGGTAGTGGATCATTCTTAGCATTGCAGTGACACTGGTGTGGACCTTCATCATCAGTGGCCACACGGTGCTGCCCACAAGATGCTGTTCACTGGATAGTTTGGATTGGTGGACTATTCTCAGTCTAGCAGGGACACTGAGGTGTTTGATCCACTCTCACCAGCACAACACACACTAATGAACCAACACCACCAGTGCTGCAGTGCTGATTCACATTAATTCAGACTGCAGATAAGTTGACTTTGTTTCCCAAATCAGATCTTTGGAGGCCACCAGTGATACTGACTGGTGGTGGGAATGATTCCCCAGTCAAAAAATTCCTGTTCTGTGGTGGTCCTGCATTGGGAGGTCCTGACTGTTGAAAAGCAAGGTAACAAAGTATACAGAGAAACAGATGGAGGACAGACTGTAACAGTAGCTCCTGTATAGTAAGTGGTGAGCTGACCAAATGGACCATGCGTGTAGAAACAAGGTGTGAGCTTAAATTATAGTTATAATAAAAACACATCGTTCTAATCCCATATACAGCCATATATAAATAAATTAGGATAGAATTAAATCTCACAAATGGACACCGTGGCTCAGTCCTGTGGTAAAAGCCCATCACTAATTTATCACCAGGATCATCTTACAGCCAAGAACATGCACGCGCGCACGCACGCACGCAGCAACAGCGGGCACATCGGTGCGAAAGCCAGAAAGCGTAAAAACAGCAAAAGACCCTCAAAATGTTCAACTCTGGCCTGATCCCCCGCAGATCTGCTGCTCGCGCGTATATCCTGAATGAACAGCCCGTTTGGACTGGCTCTGTCTCTACGCTATCATCACATGCTCCGCCATGCAGTGCCTTCAGCGCCGCAGCAGCTAAACAGCAGCCCAGTAAACATACCAAAGACAGAATGGCGAGATTCCAGTTCCCTCTTTACAGTGAGCCGTTTTCTCCTCCGCTCCTTGGAAAAGCCCCAGGTCTCGGTGGAGAGCACATCGGCTGGAAGTGATGTGCTAAGGCTGGAGGCGCAGCGGCAGATGGGGGGATGGTCCAGCAGGAGACTCTTACATATTCATGACTTTCACCCTGGAGACTATCCGAACCCCAAAATGGAGGAGACCATTAAACTGGTAACGAGGGTCTTTCGTTGTGCGCAGACCTAGTAAACATCTTAATCCTAAACCTTGATCTTAAATCCTGCCTGTTTAGCGGATTGCAGTTATTTTCCTTTATAGCCTAGAACAGTATTAAAGGGGAACTTCACCAGGTTTAGAAAATTGGCACGTAATTAATTGGTTAGAATGTAAACACAGTCATTGGAAGGTGTTTTAATTTAAATGCTCTGTTTTAGAGAAATTGGGAGAGTGAGAATTGTTAATAGTGGCGGTGAATGGAACCAGATGTCTCTGAAAGCTCCCCCGCAGAAACGTATTACATGAAATGGTTATAAATGTCATTGCCAAAGAAAAAAAAATAGTAGTAACTTTACAAAAGCTAACAGAGTTCTTTCATTTTAATGTTTATTCCAATGAATTTTGGAGCATTTCTATTGGTCCACTCATCATGAAACATACACAGGATATAAAAATCAGCCATCGTGTTCAAATGATGTAGAAAAATAAAAATGTTGTGTAATGATAGTTTTGTGATTAGGTTTGTGGCCTAAAATGTCTTGATAATCCATTTATTTTAATCCGTTCATGGTGGAGGGATACATGCAGGACATTGTGAGGCAAAATAGTCCACTTTTTTTCATCATCATTAATATTCCATAAAAAATAGAATGATTATGTAAAGAAATCTAAGTTGCAGCCATTTCACACCCATCCACTTTGACTGACTCTGATCATCGCTGCATTATGCAGAACTTTTATTATGATAGGTCTATTAACAAACCCTGTTTAGCAGGTTTAGACGAGAAAATATGCATATTCTTGTTTGGTTAAAATCCAGAAGCTTTATATTCTAGGTCAGGGGTATTTAATTAGAGTTCAGTACAGATCAGTTAGAAGGAATTTACTCAAGTCAAGGTGCGGACCGTCATCATTTGTAACTTGTGTTATGATTCAGTGGTGTATCCTGTTTACTGAAGTAGCCTAGTATCAGCATCTTATAAATCAGCTACTGAAACACCAACACACCACACATACCGTTCAGTATATTTCAACAATATTTATTGTATTAAATGCTGAACTGAATGAATTATTTAAAAACTTCTAATAAATGCAAAAAACAAGGCCTACATAAAAAAACAATTTCTTTGAAAAAAGTGCATCTTAAAGTGTTTATTTATTGAAACTAAAAGTAAAAACTGAAACTGAGTATTGAAACTGAAAGTAAATAAAGCAGCATTCTCGTTAACTCAGTTTCACATCTGCACCCGTTGGTTTGGAGCCGCCTGTGAAGAATAAACATATACGTCTCTCCAGTCCTGCTTCAACATTAAATCGTTCTCAATAGTTTATCGGTTTGGGTCCGCATTGGACAACATCTGGGTTTGGCTGGGTTAGACCTCATTTGGCTGATGGTGTCTGTGTGTTTACAGTGGTGGTGGTGATGGGAACCAGGGGTCGCCATGTCTACAACACAAAAACATACATTTTATTTACAATCCGAATCCACCAGTAAACCTACATGAGTTGTGTCAGCTTAAATATGAATAAAAATGTTTTTCTTGTGTTTGGGTGACCAGCCACTCAGAAAGACCTTCAGCAGAGCAGACGTCTGAGCAGACGTCTCATTTTTTTCTGCCAAATATTTAATATAAATATGAATTACAAGCTGACACAACCACTGAATATTTACTATTCCTACGTATTCCTGTCTCATCCCTGACTAAACTGCTAGACTTGAGAGTCTGAGAGTCATTTACTTTATTTCTAATAGATAACAAAAAAGAAATAGAAGTCTTTTTACTAGTATCTTTTATTTTCTTGTCTTTATCGAGTGTCCATAGTTTGCCACTGCTTTACTCACCATGATTATCTACTATATGATTCTCTAACAAGGCTTAGTAAAGTTATAAGGCGTCTATTTGTCCTCATGCGACCACGTCTTAAAAAGTTTTTTTTGGCAGAAAACTCCAAGAACATTAGTTCCCACAGGTTAATTAGAGCATCCCGGATCCCTAGGAACCCAGATATTTCGCACCTTGCTTACAGTACATCTCTCTGGCATTAATAATTTTTTAGAAAAAATTATACATATGGTGAAACTATATGTCAGGCATCAGGAAGTGCATTCCTGACCATTTCATGTTATAACTGTCAGTGATGGAGTTTTAGAGGCACTGTAGACGTCTGGTTCCCATCACTGTGAACAGTCCTGACTCTGTATGCTTCTGTATACTTCTCTGGAAGGCAATATTTTTAAACTGCTCTGAATTACTTTGTTTATATCTTAACGATGTATTTATCTAGAATTCAGGGAAAATCTGAGAATTTGCCCCTTTAAATTGAAGGAAGCCGTGCTGGACTTCAACGCATGTTAAAGCTCCAGACCGGCAGGTGGCGCTACTGACTGCGCGACCTTCTCCCGTCAACAATACAGGGCGAGTTACAGCTCAGGTCCTTTCCGACTCCGGTCTCTCAGCAAGTGTAAAGGTAGGCCGAGTCTAAGGCCCATAATCTGTCCAAAATCTACATAATCGTTATTTATGTTGCTTCTTTTTTTATTCCATATGTACAATGACACCCTGGTGTGCGTGTAAATAGCATTCTTTCGTGAAATTACATTTATTAAATATGATATTTGAGGGTAGATTAGTGAGGACGCTGAGGCGGTAGCTAGCGCGGCTATGTTCAGTCATTTCTCAATGTAGTGATGACATTAATATGCAGGATACATCTTTTTAGTGTAGTTTATTTGGGTTATTGTCCCACCAGAGCGCCCAGCAATTGGTCTTAGGAGTCAAATTATGTAGTAAAATCTTTTAAATTGACATTTTAACGGCGAGCTAATGTTTAGCATGCTAGCTTGGTATGAGCCCCAGTAAGCTGTGCTTCCTATGTAGCGGTGGTGCCGCGTAAAGCGATGGTCTATGATGTCCCATCATGTTTTATGTGTACAATAGTTGTGGTTTACGTTTTGTTGTGTATCTGAATCGGTTAACTAACTTTCCTTAGCCAGGGGAACTCGCAAGTGAGCTAACGATTGATATACCTAAGCTATGGGTATTCTCTGTACGCCTAAGTTACGGTTTTATTAACAGTTAATCAAGGTGGACGTATTTTTTATTCTGTTGTGCTCATCTCGTTTACATGTTTGCTGCAAGATCGGTTGTTCTGTCACTAACTTAAGCTCTTATCATTTAATCGAGATGGGTATATGACCATGATGTTCCTGAGCTGTATGTATAAAAGTTGGTTGACTGCCTTCTGAGATCACTGGTGTTAGTAGTGTCTCTTAGCTGTAGTACAAATCTGGGATTTGTTTAATCCCCTTACTCTTTGTTGGTTAACTGTGGAGGATTTCAAAGCTATAACCTTATTGATGGGGAATATCTGTTTAGCCTGCTGTTTAATTTGGTACATGTGCATTGCTGAAGGCCAGTGTAACCATCATTGGAACCTGCTTCTCTGTGTAGATGTTGATGCCCAAGAAGAATCGCATTGCTATCTATGAGCTCCTCTTCAAGGAGGGCGTCATGGTGGCCAAGAAAGATGTGCACTTGGCAAAGCACCCGGAGCTCGCCGACAAGAACGTGCCCAACCTTCACGTCATGAAGGCCATGCAGGTGAGTACTTGGGGTGGGGTTTGTCCTGAATGGGTCCAGTGTGGTGCACTTCAGTGTGCAGGCGAATAGGCATCTTGAGGTTGACTTTGGTTAAGCTGGTGTTGTATGCCTGTGTGTGAACCAGAGTGATCTCTCATGTACATCCTTTTGTGCATGCATACATACCTTTTTGCTTAGTTAGCATTCTGAATGTGCTTGTCTGAAGTTGGTCTGTGAATGATCTTACATGGTTCTTCTGTTAGCCATAAAAGTTACTGTACATTTTGAGTATTGCTTAGAGGATGACGCTTCAGGTTATTGCTTCGTTGATTTCTTGGGAAAGAACAAATGTCAGAGCTCATGTGGCACTGTATTGATAGCATGGGCAAAGCAGGCTTGTTTTCATATGTGGGCAAATAAAATGAGCCAGTGAACAGAGTTAAATGCTCTGTGTCTTTTGGGTATTGGTCATTACTTTAAGTTTGTGCAATTAATAAATGTAGCAGTAAATTAACAATGCCTGGTCTCAGCAAACATGTTCAAGAATACAGGACTCATTTGTATTTAAGGGTTGCAAACAGTTGTTGGGATTGAAGGAAAAACTGTTGACAGGTGCCTGTATTGGCATGTTTTCTGGTTTGCCATCCACTAGTATATTATATAAAAATAAAAATGAATCTTGGTCTTATGAATTGGCATATCTGTACATCTAAGTTCAGACTTGTTTTTACTGCTTTGGACAAAGTACATATAACTCATCACTTGTTACTTTTCTAGAAGTTAAGTCCCAGGCAAATCCACTTCTGGCTTTCTTGTGCAAAAAGGAAAATTCTTTGTTTATACATACTCAACTTCAGCCACAAGATGGGTTTTAATATTTTAACTAGTTTGTGTGAGTAGTTGTGTAATTAATTACCTAAGCTGCAAAAACTGGTTCAAATATCAAGTTCAGGAGGTCCTTTGCTTTAAGTTGTTCAAGTATTTCTGGTGAGAAGCAGCCAGTTACTGAGATGCATCTGTTGCTTGATTCTATGGGGGTGTTTCATGAAGTCCTGCTTGTTGAAGGGCTGTGACGTGCATGTAAATTGGTGGCACGTTTAATAAATTTAATTTTTATTTTTTATGTAGTCTCTGAAGTCCTGTGGGTACGTCAAAGAACAGTTTGCTTGGCGCCACTTCTACTGGTACCTGACCAATGAGGGTATCCAGTACCTGAGGGACTTCCTTCACCTGCCACCTGAGATCGTGCCTGCAACCCTCCGCCGCCAGACCCGTCCTGAGACTGCCAGACCCCGTCCCAAGGGTAAGAAGTTGTTATGTGAAGGATATTTGTTTATTTTCTTCTCCCCACACTTAAAAGATGCGATGATCAAACCTTTCATGTCTTGTCCTTTAAAGAAAGAGCAGTAGTATTAATACTTCTCTCCTCTCAGGTCTGGAGGGAGAGAGACCAGCTCGCCTGGCCCGTGGAGAGGCAGACAGAGATGCATACAGACGATCTGCAGCTCAGCGTAAGTACACTACTGTCACAGTGCTGAGCTGAGTAAGTCAGCAAATTCTTTGTGTGGGGGGGGGGGACACACAGTACGAGGTGGACTGTCAGTGTTCTTTCGTTTGATTTTTCACCTACTTGTCCCCGTAGTCAAGATGCAGTTGCACAGAACAGTAAACCACCAATTCTGTTGTGTGTGTATTTATTTATTTATTTATTTATTTTACTTGCTTGGCAATGGTTTGCACTTGTGACTCTATGAAGGCCTTGTTAAACACGCATGCGTTTTTGTTATTGTTGTAGCTGGAGCAGACAAGAAGGCTGAAGCAGGTGCCGGAGCTGCCACAGAATTCCAGTTTGTAAGTACCAGTTTAGATTTAGTAGTAGCCTACTGTAATAACTTCTCCACTATTGGAGATTCAGATGAAACAATGGCACTAATTTCTGCCCTTCTCACGCTTTCACAGAGAGGTGGTTTTGGACGTGGCCGAGGACAGCAGCCACAGTAACTTTCCACATTGTCTGTATAATAAAAAGTCAAATGCTCTTTTTTTCAGTGTCTCTTTTTTTTCCTCGCCCAGAAATTATTTACATGTTCAACATTACTTCATACCGAAATTCTATGCACATTTGATGTTTATATAAAATATGTGCGCTTATGTGGGGTTAATGCTCACCGAATATGCCGCAATCTCTTCCAGTTAGGCAAACGAGGCTGGGTGTCAGGTCAGAGATTTGTAGGTAAGGCATTAATGACATTCCCCGGCAAATGCGCTTATATTGACTGGATCGTGTTCGCGCCAGGCTGAGGTTTCACCATAGTCTTTGTGCTGGAGATGATTCATATTTAAGAAAGAGATGAATACTGAAAGTGCATTCAGTTTTATTTCATAATTATATCATAATTATTTCATAAAATACAATTTCGTGTAATGCATGAGGTTGGAAGAATGGAGATTAGGTAAGATTTAATCTTTCTTATAAGCATACCCAACTAAGTCTGTGTGAGCTTACCTACTTTAAACAGAAATAATGAAATTGGGTAAAAGGCCTGAAGAATGTAGGCGTATTGTGTAACAGGTAATGGTGAGAACTAGACATTAGAAAAGACAATTGGGCAAGCATAAGATTATAACTGCTCAAGTATTTATTTTTTATTTATATATATATATATATATATATATAGGGACATGTTTTAGTGTGGGATTACAAGACATTAATTTATTGGTAATTGTTGAGAGCCTGACCTTTATCCAGAATACAGGCCTCTGCTATTTATTCTGATCCTGGAAGGCAAAGTTGGACATAGTACATTCTCTGCTTAAGTGAAAGAGTCTCCAAACATTGTTTATATCTCAATCACTAAATTGTATACAGTCATTCAGAGTAGATTGGTGAGCTGCAGAGAGACACTTGATTCTGATATAGCCTTTTTGTTCGTCATCTAAAAAGAACAGGGAACCTACACAAGTTTAATATAAGATGTTGATGATAGTTAATTTAAACACAAGACTGAGACTATTTTTGACTAGGGCTGGGACTCACCAGTGACTCCACACTGGCACCATGATAACACTTACATACTGAGAACTGCAATAACATCTGTAATTACCATTTTCAGCTGTGAATTTTGTCCCCAAAGGAAAACTCAATATGGTGTATCTGAGATTTCATACTGTTCATATCACTTTAGTCATATGTCCCACAGCACATCTGGGATTGTAAAGCAGACAAACAGTCATGACCTTTAAGTTGATGCAATTAAACATCAATATATCTTGGTGTCTGTGTATTAATGCAGTGTGGTTGATACAGTACAGATACTAGGCTGCATCACTGTTTTCCCCAGCATCAGGACCCATATTCGTGAGTGCTTTGTGTGATGTAGGTTTTGGAGGCATTAAGCTCTTGATCTTTGGTTCCCATCACCAATACTGAACAATTCACAGTAGGCAGGTTTCTCTAAAATATAGCACATTGCATCAAACAGCCAATATATAATTAGGTAACCATTTAATTTAGTTTAAAAACCTGGACAAATACATTTTGGCCTCAAATCTGAACAGCACTGAGTAGTGCCCAATTGGTTTACTACATTGCCAAATGCAACATAGGTTACATATATTGTACAAGAAGGAGACAGAAGATATCTAATGTTGGATATAAACTTGATTTGTGCTTTTGATTTGAGGGAAACCATGTTCGCAGCTGAAAAGTAAGGCCAAACAGCTCAGGTTTAAGACTTTGGAGAGGCTGTGTGCAGCACGTTGTAAGTAAATACACACTAAAATGATAATGTGAAATACTGATGTTTATTTGTTGGCACATTTATATTACATTCTCATACTGGTATATTCCACAATCCCAAAATCACAAAGCAAATGTTCCAGTGAAGGGTATGCTTGTTAACTGAAAAGGGTCACAGCTTTAGGGGCTGAATGAGGGATAGTGATTTTTTTTCTCAGCGTTGTTTCCTATAGGCCATAGTCTACAATATAAACTTGAAAATGTGACTTATAGAGGGCATGTGAAAAAAGTCTAAACTTTGATTTTACTCGGAAGTCTACATTCAGGGTCTAATGCATTAAGCTGGGCTCGTCATAGTAAGGTGCAATAGAGGGTAGTCAATTTTACGGGTTGACTTTGGTCTGCAGACGCACCATAGTAGTCAGGAGACTCCATAATTGGAGTCGAAAGTCGACAGGGTGAAAGGACTACAGTGCTGTCTGTATTTCACATAGAATCCAGCTACTCCCTGCACAGGAGATTTAGTTTTAAATTAGTCAGAAATTCATTATCATAGATTTTTACGTTTCTATAGGTGATTGTGCTATGTGCAGTTAAAAAAAAATCAGCCCATCCAAACTATTGGGCCTTTTTCTGGGCAATTAAGGGAGAAATATGTCACAAGAAAGGTGTTTTGTGGGGAGAATCAAGTCTTATCAACACAGTTATAGTACTATGTAATCTTATAAACCATGATTTTAGTGTTTGACGCAAAGACAAACTAGTCTAGCCATGTAAACAAAATCGTATGTTATAACTTAAGTTATTTAAATCATGGCCTCATGTTAAGATTATGCCTAAACGTGCGGGCCCTTCGCTCACTAATAACCAAACCCACAGAGCTGATTTCCCAGACAGGGATTAGATCTAGTCTTGGACCATGATACATTTAATCGATATCCTCCAGGGGCAGTGTCGTTTAGGGCTGGACCTAATCTGTGTCTGGGGAAACAACACTTAAAAGTCCTAATCAGGATGTTTAGTAGGGGCAAAAATGATGCATCATCCATTTCAACACCACCTCTACTGGTGGTGGGGTCGACTTCGGGGTTATCAGTCATGCTCAGAAAAATAAATTAACGTTGGCATTGCTTTAGCTGAAATGGAACAGATTCTCCAACATCCTGCTTAGGACTTTTATCAGTTTCATCGCCAATGACCAGAAACTTGTATGTACCATACCCAACATTAAACCGCATGTACTGTCCTTTGTATTATTTGACCTATACAGAAAGGGAAAAAAAAACATATGGCTAACTACAGTGGCTCCAGATTCACAGTATTGTGCCAACTGCTGCTTGCCATCAGAAGCAGCCTGGCTAAGACAAGTTACTAAATGATTAAGAGGGAAAGAGAGGGGAGGAGAAAAAGAGCTTACAGTTCCAAATTTTCTTTTTTAAACATGTTAAAACAAGGTCTCTCATCTGTACAAGCCTTGTTTAGCTCTGCATCATGTTAGAAAGAACGTATTAGTTCTTGCTGTAAAGCAGGCATGGAGCACTTGAATGAAGATGCGGATTCAACACTTCCCTTAAAAGAGATGAAGAGAAAAAAACGACTACTAAGATGATCATGGATAGATATAAATAAGGGCTATGCAACACCTTCATCTGCCCAAATCAACACGATTACAACTCTTCCATTGAGAACCACAGTTAACAAGAGGCAGCATTAACTACTTGTGCCTTCATGCAGTTGACATGAGCCTTTTTACAAGCTTACAAGAATCTGAGGGACGACTAAGGCGTGTGGGTTTTCTGTTGGACACATTCAAAGGAACCGCTGCCTTTGACCAAACTGAAACAAGGTTCCCTCAGCTTTCTAAACTTAAAATTACCCAGTGTGCTTTAAAGTTCTTGGCCTAGTGGCTTGGACATATGTTCCACCTAATTTGGGTACAAAAAATGTTATATTTAAAAAAAAAAGTATAACAGTGGGCCCATTTAAACTTGCTTGAGCTGCTTTCTAATAAATAAAAAGTGTGAAAATAATTGATATGTGCCTATCTGAGGTTCTTTTCTACCGAACCTTCTGGTTACATCCACCTCTGTCCAAGAACTTGACATCATAAACTCCAGAACCTTGGCATTAAATTAAAAAAAATAAATTTTAGTGGTTTTGCCAATGAAATAACTAGCGGATTTTATTTTTTCTTTAAATCAGAGCAGTTATCGCTGATGCACTATCAAAACAATGAAATGAATAGAGGCTTGAATGACACACCAACAGCAGCATGCCAAACCTCAAGGATCTCCCTATATTATAATGAACATGTAGGAACTACGGCACACATACTAGATGGGTGCTCTAGGCGAAAATGTTAACATGGCCTAACGATAAACGGACTAAGAGAAGAGCAAACTCACCAATTAGCATGCGAGCATGCTTACATTAACTGCTTGTGTGAACTATCCTGTAAGCAAGTCAGCATATTAAAAAAAGACTTAGGCTTCACTCTGTAGTCAGGGACCAAGCGTAATTCAGCCATCTGTTTGTATTTCTTCAGCTCAAGATATTTACAAAATGCCAAAAGGGGCAAAAAGGGGAGAAAAAGATGACTCAAAAGGACCTACCGACACCAAATACAGGTTGAACATTCATCAGATCACCCAAACTCGTAAGACAAATAAATATCAGTGCTCATGCAAAACAACTGACTTCTCACATTTCCATCCGTTCAGGCAGCTAAGCATTTCCTTCTCACTGTGGGGTGGATCAGAGAACAAACACACACATACACGATCACTCGCACGCTGAGACGTGCTTGCTCACTCGCTCTCACGTACAGGAAAATGAACGCATAAAAATATTGAAAGCCTCAAGCGTCAGCACTAGGCTATGTGTATTTACATCACAACAGTAAAAAGTAGTTCTTGCATTCATTTAACCTCACACTTGGGCCACATAGAGGGCACTAACAGGGGGTGGGGGGGTGGGGAAGAAGATTTCATGCAACTGTCCATTTGTAGGGAGGGGGTGGGAGGGGGTGGTGGGAATCTGAGTAGAGAGACAAACATTTACAAAACAAGTTTTTGAATATTTACCCAACACTTGTCAAGTTTGCGCCACCTTCCTGGCACTCAAAAAGGGTTGGCAAGGCAAACCATTTTTAAAGAGAAAAGGAAAAAAGAGAGAAAGAGAGCCAGAGAGAGAGAGAGAGAGAGAAAAAAAAAATACTGAAAGAATAAGAGCGAGAGTGGTGGCGGAAGCATCCGGAGTGTCAGTGTTGTGTACTAGTTATCTGATATCAGAGACAGAGCTCTGATTAATGTTGTAGGTGGGCGAAAGGTCTCCTCCTATCGTGGCCACTAGGGGCGTCCCGTTACTGGTCAGGCAGCCCTCCTGTAGAGCCTCGAAGTAGGTGGCCTGAACTGGCTTGTGACACTGCAACACTTGTATGGCATCGTCTATTTTAAACCATTCCCTTTTTCTCCCTGTCAACAGAAGAGAGGGCATAGTGCTCTCAGTGGGGCTGTTCAGTGCTATGATGTAAGGCTGGGCAATACATTGTCTATACCGTGTTACTGATACTGCTCTTCAGTTCTGATAGATAATTAACATTATACTTATGATACAATGGCCATATAACTTATTCACTCATGGTATCCAGGCCCAGTTTAAAATATATAATTACATACAGTAGATAATGTGTATGATATTGCCCAGGTAAATAAATAATGTATGCACTCTGATACTTACCAATGTTTACAGAGTCCTCCCAGTCTTCCAGTACTTCTTTTACGATGAGAACATACACATACGTCCTGTGTTTCCTATCTCGATTCTAAATAAGAGGAAAATGTATTCAATATTATGTAATGTTCAAGACAAGGAAAAAAGTACATGACAATATCATAATATTATAACTGCTTTCTTCCCATGCCTTTTGAAATTACTCAAAACTCTGATTTTACCTTCTCCAATTCTATAAATGATTGTGTATTTATAAGTATAATTTCCAAAGGATAGTTAACTAAATCACACCACCAATCTCTCTTATCGCAACACTCAGGGACATCTGCAAGACTGCACAGTCTCAGGTTTGATCAGAATTAAAGATTTTAGAAACAATTATCTGTGCAGTGCAGCAGAAATCAGAACCAGTACCAGTTTAGGTTTGATGACAGTAGAAGTTCAACTCACCTCAAAAATTCCTACTAGTCTTCCTAAAGTGCCTTTGACACCCGCCTGTCAGAACAAAACAAAAACATTTAATATTTTTAGGATGAGCAAAAAGAAGAGTGGTCCAGTGTTGCAACTCAAAGTTAGATAAAAAGCAACACAAATGAGTTTGACTTTCTACCAAATTAGGTGATAATCTATTAATGACACCAAAAGTTTTTTAATTGCTCATTATCTGAATTGTTTATCATTTAAGGTTCAGTTTTGCCATTTACGATCTGATATGAAGACGTTTTGATTAAATCAAATTATCAACTTAAAACCCAGTGATACTGTAAATCAGTGTAAAACTGAAAATTAATATGATCAAGAAATATGGCCAAATGTAAAAGCCTTGAAAAAACAACAACAAACGCCTACATTACTGCAAACAACTGCAACTAAAATTAAATTTTATTATAGTCTTCAAGATGTTTATCAAATTGTCTCTGTATTCAGTAAACCACTTCTCAATTGATGTTCATTAGAAAACCTCTTGCAACTTCATTACTTTTTACCTTTCCGCTTATGCCAGGACTCACCTCATATTGTGGGGCTAAAAGCTACTTTGTCTTAAGTTCTCCTATCAAGCAGTTTAAAATTTCATAATTATAGCTGGTAAGGAATCATTTTCTTAACAGTGCAACAATACAGATAATACAACAGAAAGAAAAACGCTATGTACGGTTTCTTTAACTGAAACTACATGAAATACATTATCATATCACCACAGCAGAAACTTTTGTAGCCAGTACAATACAATACAGATTTTAGATCTCATTTCAAAGGCTTATTATGAGGAAAAACCATTGTGCAACTTGGTGTGTCTATGTAGGCCCTTTAACAACCAATTAAGGTTTGAAAGATTTGTCCACTAGGGGGGGTCAGTAAAATCAAAAAGTATTGTTTTTTCTCATGGTCAGAAAACTGGATTGAAATAATAGTTTTCCAAACAACAATTTCCAAACAGCAATTACAAATGTATGTTTTTAAAGGCAGTTGTTTTGCTATTGTTTATTCTTCTAACGAATCCCATGAGTTTTTGATCTTGAATTACTCTGTAGCCCCTGTAGGTAATTAATTATCACACAACAAAAGTTTACTTTTTTACTCAACATAATCTCCCCCAAATATTAACCACTGCGTCCTTGGCATTCCTAATTCAAATCACTATAATGCAACAGCAGCTGATCTGATTATCTAATAATCTGAATATAAAATGAGGGAATACTAAAATGGTTAAAGGCATTTAAAAACAGTAAAATCCTACTACGATTATGTATTCCACAGATAAATGTTTGGTTGTAATGCAGTTGTTCATCCAAATTCTTTCTGAAGTCGTGTTCAGAAACTGGATTTCTTAAACATTTTTTTAAGTAATCATATAAATCATTTGAACGTCCCTGATCACTAAAAAAAATCACTTCTCAGGTGCCCCTTATGAGTCCTTTTGGCCTCATTATGGCATACAATTATTTTCTCTTTTTTAAAGATCTTTTACATGTTAGACAAAGCTCAACAGATCTGTACATATGAACTTTCACATACATCTTGTTTAAAGATCACTGACATTTATGGCATTTAGAAATTCCTTTTACTTTTTATCCTCTTTCTGTAAATAAGGCCCAAATTGCCTAAGTCCTTACTGAGCCAATAAGTGCTTGGAGCCTGGAATCGCTGCTAGAGTCCAATCGTTTTAGTAATACTGTGCTTTACTGGCAAATTAAAGGGATTTAGAATGTATAGTCCTGCTGCTATACAATTTGCCACAATATTTTTATTCAGCATCTAGATTAAAAAATGCTTCTAAAAAATCTCATTAAGTGGATCATATAAAAAGTATGTATTTATTTACACAGAAACCAACATCAGCAGTAGGTATGGCTAAAGTCATAAATTTCACAATAGAAAGGGAAACCTAAAGGTAATACTCATTGTTATTTAATGTGTTGTTTTACTTAAAACAGCTTATTATCAATATTCTTTTTCAAAACTAAAATCGTACATAGGCTAAAGACAGTGGAACAGAAGAGGTGCCTCAATGTTAGGATTCTTGGCTTTATGTATGACATTACAGCCCCAAACAAAAAATCCTTTAGGCATTTTATACCTTACAAAGCACCTCGTTTACAAACATTCCAACTTGTTCTCCAATGTAGTAAAACCACAAATTAAACTCTAAAACTTTACCTGCATCGCAACTCACACAAACGCATTAAGTCAGTGCCTTTTTTATGAGCACAGGCAGTTTACTGGCAAAATGGTGTGTTAACTGGCCTCAAGCCTCAAGCAAGAGAAAGTAAATACACTTGTCTACTAGGCCTAAACCAGGCCTGAATCTTATTTTATAGAAGATGACAACAATACACATTGTTATTGCAATATTAGCCAGAAAAATTGCAATTAGATAGTTTGCCCGAACTGTTCACCCTAACTGATATATTAAAGTCCTAATAGTAACTACAAAGCCTCTTTCACACTTCTCCATTTCCACCACAATTTATAGTTAATAAGAAGTGATTTAATAAAAGGACAGGTCAGTGGAAAACAGAGAGGAATATGACCATCCTGTTATTATGAACAATGCACATCATACAAAGTCTAAAGGCTGTTATTCCAGGGCATTATGTCGACATACTGAGCATATAAAGGGCAAAAGTCTGCATTCTAGGGGGCCTTAGAAGGCTTAGCCTGGTGCTGCTGCTGGAGTTCTGCCTAACTGGAGAACAGCCAGGGTGTAGAGTAAAGAGCAGTGGTTAATCTGAGTTTAACGCCCTTTAATACTCCACTGTAATGCGATCCACCTCTTCACATGAGTGATGCGTATCACTGCCCATCAGAAGAATCTATGACCAGAACATCAGGGTTAGCTCAGAACGGCTACAAGGATATCCACCATTCTGTAGCACTTAGTCTACCAAACACGAACAAAGCACTGAGTTTCAAGTAAGACAAGCCACACCCCAGTGGGTCAGAAGATAGAGAACAAGGTTTTTCACCACACTATACTTTTTTCATTCACATTAAACATGCATAGCTGTGATGTTAGCTATGACAACTGTGCTTTGAAAGGTGCCGTAGAAGGCATACATTCATTAATAAATTATTATTATTATTAGTTGTTCTCTAATATCTACACAGAAGATATTGTCCAGATGCAGTTTTACATGCCCTTTTACACCCTATGATGTGAGGTCATAAATAAATTTATGAGCTCTGATCTGACTTGACAGGAGACAAAGTCATGATCTTGTCGTCAACATTACCTATACTAGCTACCTGCTTTGGCTTTCAACAGCATCAGAAGGCAAATTAAAGATGTTACTTACATTCAGTATAAGATGATCTGCATCAATCATCAAAAAAGTGGATAATATCCACTGCTACTTTGGTGATTTGGATTGTGATGCAAATAAATATCCATCTCTTGAGTGTCAAACGCTGAGAGACGTCTGCTCAATGCTGTCCAAGTGTTTAAGAAACTGTCCGGAGTTAAATGTGCAGAGAAAACTAACAACTTAAATTTAAAGTTGTTCAGGATCTCGTTATGGATGTGGGAACTGAGGTTCCTATTCCACAGCTTGTTTGGCAAATTTTCTGTTCCACTTTAAATGCTATGGCTTGAACGTGCAGAACCATTTAAGGTGGAACGGAACATCTGATTGAGAAGCTGGTGAATAGGAAGCCAATTTGAGCCTTGTTTAAAGATGAAGATCATCCATGCTCATGACAGTTTCATTGCTTAAAAGGGTATGAAAAGTAGCAACACCATGTTTAAGGCCTGGAACAGTAGATTTCTAGACATACACCTGCCCAGTTGTTGGTGAATATAAATTTTGGGGGTGTAAATACCAATGAGTCGACACTTATGTAACACAGTTTTATGGACCTTTTGTTTGTAAATAAAAGGAATTCGTATTTTAAGGAGGAACAACACCATGTTTGAGGTATGTCTGTTCCATGTACTGGCTTTTCCTTGTTATTGTCAACCGTGAACACAGTCTTCCAATCCATGTTACCTTTAATACAGCTGTACGCTCATATAACTCAATGTTCAAAGTCCACTGACTGGTATCGCATTAGTAACAGTGCAATAAATGGACATAAAAATTATCTTACGATATCAGAAAACAAGAGATCTCACCTCTTCACAAACTTCTCGGACAGCAGCAACATTGGGCTCTTCTTCAGGCTCCATTCCCCCTCCTGGTACGATCCACTTGTCTGGATGTCGGCTGCTACTCACCAGCAACACCTGAAACAACAACGCAGCTGATATAGGAAGACCGTACACTTGTCATACACCAACAAATGTCTATGTGGACATTCTTAGCCAAAAGCTGTAGGCCCAACGATGAAAACTGTACAGTGAACTTGACAAGTTAGCTAAACCGGCAATTTCAGCCTTTATAAACAAACGAGTGATACAAGTCAGCTAGGTTAGCCAGTTAACCTGCTAAAGCCTGTTAGCTTATTATGGTCGCCTTGGCCCTAATTGTTAACAAAAAACACCTTTCGTTTGACAAATTCCACAACCTTGTGAGCTTGGCTGGCTAAAACGTCTAGCTAATATTAGCCAACCTAGCCCGTGCCAATGAGTAACGTTAGGTTGGCTAGCTGGATAGCTAACACTCTTTTTGTTTTCGTTTTTGCGCAGCCGCCTCACACAAACAGCTGACTAAAGCGGTGTCTGTGGTACACGGCAAGCTTTCAAATCTCAGCGAACCTGATTGATAAAAGCCCAGCACTTATAAGCTGCACAGAAATTCGCGGGCTGACAGGCTAACCGAACACAAGGCAGCGTTTCATTGACAAACCGCACCGTATCCCGCTACCTCAGCTAAGCTACCGTTAGCACACTATAATACAGACTGTCGCCATTCAGTTGTACAATCTCGGCGCTTGGCTGGTCACCTTTATTTAACTCAAACAGTATATCTGCTACCACACTGCACCAACGAGCGCTGACCATTTTATTCATTAGAGCACTATTTAATCGTCGTTATCACGGCCCATTCAATCCCTCCTGTTCACATCCCCGGCCTCACCTCCTCCTCGGTCTCGCTCCTAAAGCACAGGCAAGCGGCCCTTTTCTTATAACCATCTCCATCATATGTGCGAGTTTGGTTGGACTTCAGCTTCATCATAACGGTAGGACAGGGACTAGTAGCAGAGCTCGAACCTCCAGGAGATGACACGGCCTTCCGACGCAAAGTTCGCTAATGGAAACCCCGCGTTTTCAATAAAAGAAATAAGTTCTTCTACGCTTCATTTTTCCAAAGCCAAGCGCATCTCAGCCATAGACGCCATTACTGAAAACGCTACGCTGTCGGCGCAGCCTGGCCCTTCGTGAATGGCTGTGCACTAGAAAAGTGGCGTAGTCGTTTTTACAGAATCGAGCCAAAGTGACGGGAATCCGTAGCGTGTCCGTCTACCGGAGCCCCTCATAATGCTGTGCAATACGATCTCACCGCCCTCCGCCCCCCTTCAGCGGCATAGACAACTGTAGGAGAAAAAGTTTGGGAAACCTTTAAAAATGATCTGGATTTCTGAAATTAAATACGCACCACTGGCTTCTGAAAAGTGGTCTCAAATCTTTAGTGAACACACAGAAGCAAACAATATAGATTTAAATTCATGGGAATCCCTCCTTCTGTTTAGTAACCACAGAAAGGCTAACATGGCTGAAACCAGCGAAACCATTATGTTTTAAGGACTGGATGCTGACCAGTAGCAGTAAAAGTTAATATGCTGGTCACCAGCAAAACCACAAAGTGTTATGTGCTGGATGCCAGTATGCTGGTCACCAGCCAAACCAACATGCTGGTCAGCTAAACCAGACCAGCATGGACCAAGTTTGTGTTATTGGGTTTTGTTTTCCAGCAGAGCTAGCACACTTTACTCATCAGCTTATCATTGCTTCCTTTATGAGTTTAAATAGGTGTGCTGGAAACACTGGGACCAGGGCTGTGCTTTTCAATGTATCTGAAGTCAGGGCCATGTCACACAGTAAGGACATTCTGATGTAAATCTGCCTAGTGCTATGAAAAAGACGCAAGCTTAAGTATGCTTGATACGTATAGGCCCAGGACTCTGAACTATAGAACTTTTGTATTAGTGCTACTTATTTATTGATACCTGTATTCTTAATCATTGCAGTGATGCGTAACATAACCGCTTATGTACTGTTAGATCACAGACTGTAGTAAAATTTCCTGATATAATCTGTGATTCATTCCTCTCTCAGTGATTACAATCCATCCAAACCCTGAGGTAAAAAAGGTAGCACCCCACCACTAGGCTGCCTCCACCATGCTTCACAGTTGGGATGAGGTTTTGGTGTTTCTCATGTATGCCATGTTCTTCTTTCCCCAAATGTTGTGTACTGAACTAAGAGGTTCATTTTATCTTATTTGTTCAATGTTTGCTTTAAAGGGACAGGTATTGACAATTCTCAGAATCTTCCACGAATGCTGTTTTTGTTGAGTGTGTTGCTCTGGCTAGGTTAATCTTATGAAATCCATGAGATGCCCATGAGTCATTCTTTAGTTGGCACTGTGGAGTTTTCTGTAACTTGTTTAGGACTGTACCATTATCGTTAACCTTGTAGGATGCCTGTGGGTAGATACCAAGGCAATGGTTCTTAAATCTTACTAATGGTGAACTGTTGGAGGCCCAAGTCTAAGGATAACATTTTTAGGACTGTTTTTTTTTTATTATTTACAACAATGTCATGACCAGTTCTCCTTTTGACTTCTAATGGGAACTCTTCATGCCCAAATTTAGCTCAATCCATCAGATGTTTTCCCTCACATCGATTAAGTTCCTTAACCCAACAGGAAGGCAAGACAGCAAAATGAGAAAATGTATTTTATTAACAACACGACATGCTACACGGGTACAATTTAGTTCTTAATTAAACATGAAATAAATATGTATCCTGCTGCTGCTTCAACAAAATGTGGTATAAGCCTAAAAAAGTTTATAGACAAGTCCTCAGCTGCATCAAAAATAGGTGCAGGGCAAAGGCTATTTCCAAGTGAAAAGACAAACATATTCTATACAGAAGTCATCAGTGCTATCTGAACACTACCTTGGTCTTTTGCTGCCTTTCTGTACACTGTAATTCCTGAGGTGGCTAATGCATATTGTTGCAATGGTTCAGAGAATGGGCATGGATGTGATGTAAAAGCTCAGAGTATAAACAGTCATTATTACAAGAAGGATGTGGGCTTGTCACAAACACAAGCCATGGTGCTGAGGTACGGCTGCTCGAGCGAGCGTTGTTTCACAAGTGTTCACTGTAAACTCCCAGTAGTATTTGAAATGGACCAGTGAATTTAGAGTGGAGATAAACTGTCGTTTAAAAGGATAGTGTTTACCAGATATATGCATAAACAACTTTAGTCGTCATCAATTTGCCTCGGGTGTCCTTTTGTTTGTCCTAGAATAGTGACCGGTCGGGAATAGTTAAACGTGACAAATCTGTCCATGAACAAAATACAGACGAACAACTCATCGAATTTGGTCACGAAAGAAGTGCTACTGGAATGTACTTGAAGTGAGAACTATGCTCAAAACACCTACATCAACTACTCAACTAATACGACAGATTGAGAAAGACAGTTTCTCGTTACCTAGGTTTCCTTAAATGCGTGGTCAGTATTATCTCACAAACTACACACACTTAACCTTCAACAAATGTCCAATATTCACTCGCCAACATGTATAATAAAGAAAATCTAATAAAAAGGAAATCTAGTCAGTTTTACGGTGCAGGGATGTTTTAAAACAGCTGCATTTAAGCAGAAAGCCCTCCACTAAAACTATAGGACCACTACACATCACAGTCAAAAACATATAGCTTGCTCTTTCTAATTCTATAACCCCCACCTTAGAAGCCACATAAAATACAGAAAAAGCCAACCTGAACAAAAGTAGAAAAGCACCCAGTAAGCACCATTAAATGTACTAAACACTTACATACTCTAATTCACAGATTTCTAAAATTATTCCAGTTTTTACATAACTGATTGTGTTACAGAGAGAACAAGAGAGAGAGAAAGAGAGAAAGAGAGAGAAAGAGAAAGAGAGAGAGAGAGGATATTTGATTTTTATCAGTCCTGTAAAGTTGTGGAAGTGGTTTGAGCAGATGACATTCCCTTGTTAAAACAGGCTGCAGATTAGTGAGTGGTGCCAAGTTGAGTGTCTTGAGGTAGTGCTGAGGATGAGCCAGCTACTGCTCCTCATCTTCATCCTCCTCGTCCTCCTCCGAAGACTCCTGAGATGCCTGATCTTTTTCCTGTCGCACACAGCACACAGGCAGTAGCAGTTAGCACATTTCATTTAACTTTATTTAGACACTAAACCACTTATGGTCACTGCTGGAACAAAGCCTTGTCTGTGCTCATCTTCAGTAAACATCACAGAGTAAGAACACAGAAATAATCCTACACGAAGAAGTTTGCATGACTATGGCTTGGTGGATCTAAGCTATAGGATTTCTTGTGTTTGAGTTATTAAGTATTAATTGATACCTGCATTCTGAATCATTGTCATAACATATAGCCTGACTGTGGTAGATTTTCCTGAAAAAAACTCTAATTTATTTGTTCTGCAATAATAATAATAATAATAATAATAATAATAATAATAAGCCACACCATTATACTGCCTCAATCATGCTTCACAGTGGGATGTTCTGTTTTTCCACATGTGTGTACCACACCAAACCATCAAGTTCACAGAAGAGAGAGAAAACAAATAACTTTTAATGTAGGTTAATGTAGCAGGATAGCATTGCACCTTTAGAACATTTGTATAGGAGGGTACTGGGATGGGGCGTGTAACATGGAAAGAATTCTTTATGTTGAGTCCATTACCTCTTTCTTGGGTTTCCCCTTTAGCTTCTTTCCTGAAGACGACACTGCTCTCTGTGAAATAAAAAACAACAACACAAAAACAGTCTTACATCAGTTCATAGATGGCAAGAATCAATATTTTACTACAGAAATTGCTATTTTAACTCTTGGTACTAGCACCAAGTTTTCCTTTGAAAACATAATTTGCAGTGGAAATGGTAATAAATCACAATCTATTGCAAAACTCATCTATTTATCATGACTTACGTATGATATGATCATTTTGTGGGGCCTTTAGTAATTACCACCCCTAATATTTTCAGGAAAATGATCTTAATCTCTCCATCGACCCCACCGCCACACTTCTGCATCCCTACTTTTCTGTTTACAAACCTTCAAGCTGCTCAGACTTTTATTACACCATAAAAAATATGAGAATAAGTAAAACTGAATAAGAAAAGTAGTCACATTCAAGAAAGATTACAGCTCCCTTCGAGATATTACCAGCAGTAACAGCAGGGGGCGCCATTGCTGAGCTGGAAAACAGGTGGAGGGGCCAATGAGTTCATTGAGAGCTGTGACGTGGTGGGCGATAGACTGACAGTGCTTAGCTCACAGCCAGCACTTAGTAGGCCATCTACTGAAGGAGGCCTGAGGATGATCCTCCAGCAGGGAGAACAACCTGCGCTCCTCTGACTCACACGATCAAAAAAAAAAGTTTATATATGCGAGAAATAAAGTGCTCACTTTCTTGGAGGGTCCCTTATTTTTGCTGCCTTTTGGCCTCCCTCTTGGTCTTTTCGGAACCGGGGATCCACTGGACTCCTGAGATTGGAAAAGACATGATGAGGCTGGACTGAACAGGCCTAAATCCTCCTCCATAGCTCAGTTAAAGGGAGCCTGTTGGCTCTTAAGGGGCGTGAGAGGAGAGACAGGTTAGCCTAGCCTACTTCTGACAGCTAGCCACCTTGCTAAGCTAATGTTATCACTGATACCTTCGGATGTTTTCTCGGCCTTCCTCGTCCCCTCTTCTCCACTCCATCTTTTTCTTTCAGGGAAAGGCTCTGTTTTTCGGAATCGCTCATGTTCCTGCGAAGAAAACACGTCCTTTAGCCACTGTTCACACTCAGACTACAGCTCGCTCACCAGCTTCTTCCAATTTCACCGGTCCACCTTAAATTTCTCTGAGGCGCTAGACTGTAACTGCTGCACCTCTTAAGGTGGAACGGAGGAATTAGAAAAAGAAGCAATTCTCAGCTTGGCGATACAGCCCAGAAAAGAATACAGTTAATGTATTTACCGCACAAAAAATAACTTAGTTTATCGTTTCTTTCCCTCCCCGTATGAAATGGCGGCGGCAGCGCTGCTGTTGGCGTGTTCTCACGATGTTTATCGAGAAATACCGACTGATTATGACTTTGAATCGAAGTACGAACCGTTAACTTACATGCAGCGCTCCACACGTCTGATTTCACGCAGGCGAAACGAAAATAAATGTGTGCGTGTATTGTGAGTATTTCGGTTTAGCCCCACCTCCCGTGCACAATGTCTTCTGATTGAATTAAAGGACAATGCCCGCTCGTCGCTCCAGCTAGAGAGGAAGCCTCCCCAGGTCCATGCAATAATACACAACGCAGGCGCTTCGCGTCCGACCACAGCGAACGGGTTCCCGTCTGTTTCAGAGGAATAAGCAGGTCTGGGAAGCGCCTGGAATAACCGTGCCGCTATAATATTAAGCCAATGGAAAAGCCAGTAGGAGGCTCAGGGTGAAGGAGAGACAAAGGGGGCGGGGAGACCGGGGACCATCTGCTTTGGCAAGGCGGCTTCCACTCGGCTGTGGAGGCTGTTATTAAGCGCCGAGCGCTGCTTTAAAGGGCTCAGACTGCTGAAGCTCAGTCCCGCCACCTAAAACACACCAGGGCACCCAAATGATATGTTTTTGATATTACGTGAATTGCCACGTCGTTATTTGAAGGTACTGCATCACTGTTTTAGAATACTAAGTCTTTATTTCGAGATACTAAGTCGCTATTTTCAGATATTATTTTGTTATTTTAAGAGGTATTTCTGACATGATATCTCGTTATGCCTGAGATACTACCAACAGAGGTGTCACGTAACGAAGTACAAATACTTTGTTACCTTACTTAAGTAGAATTTTTGGTTATTTATACTTTATTAGAGTAATTATTTTTCAGATTACTTTTTACTTCTACTCCTTTTTCATTTACAATCCATTATCAGTACTTTCTACTCCTTACATTTACACTCCATTATCAGTACTTTCTACTCCTTACATTTACTTTCCATTATCTGTACTTTCTACTTCTTACATTTACACTCCATTATCAGTACTTTCTACTCCTTACATTTACTTTCCATTATCTGTACTTTCTACTTCTTACATTTACACTCCATTATCAGTACTTTCTACTCCTTACATTTACACTCCATTATCAGTACTTTCTACTCCTTACATTTACACTCCATTATCAGTACTTTCTACTCCTTACATTTACACTCCATTATCAGTACTTTCTACTCCTTACATTTACACTCCATTATCAGTACTTTCTACTTCTTACATTTACACTCCATTATCAGTACTTTCTACTACTTACATTTACACTCCATTATCAGTACTTTCTACTCCTTACATTTACACTCCATTATCTGTACTTTATACTCCTTACATTTACACTCCATTATCAGTACTTTCTACTCCTTACATTTACACTCCATTATCAGTACTTTCTACTCCTTACATTTACACTCCATTATCAGTACTTTCTACTCCTTACATTTTCACTCCATTATCAGTACTTTCTACTCCTTACATTACATTCTTACAATTTAAACATAGTCTCGTTACTCCTATTTCATTTACAGCTTGTTTTCATTCATGTACGTTTACATTCCAGTAAAGATTATTGATAATGTGTTTGAAGTTTGACTTCTTTACAATACTTATAGACGACTAGTCATCATATCTTCTGCTCCATGAAACACATGTTAATGTTCAGTAGTAACAGATATGCTTCTTTAATATATTTACATTGTACTAAACTACATTCATGTTCAATGGGCGTATATGTGGCTAAAACAGGAAGCCTAGCGCATCCCAAATTTATCAACTTTAACATTTTAATATAACATTATAGACTTTTAGAAGAATGATTTTCTTGAGGAGGTGGGCTAGTGCACTATAGACCCCTGTGGTGTGGCCTAAGTTTTTGTTCTTAATGGCATTTCTTTCCTTATATTACTTTTACTTTTATCCTTTAAGTAGTTCTGAAAGCAGTACTTTTACACTTTTACTGGAGTAAAAAGCTTAAGTTAATACCTCAACTTCTACAGAAGTATTTTAAAACCCTAGAATCTATACTTCTACTTTTGACACTTTTGACTACGAAGTCTTTATTTTGAGATACTACTTTGTTATTTTGACATGCTATGTATTTTGAGATGATATCTCATTATGTTAAGATTCCAAGTCTTTACTCTGAAAAGTATTTATTTTGAGATACTTAGTCATTATGTTGACATATTTGAGATCATTTTGAGATCATTATTTTACATTTTTATTGGTACTTAGAGATTCTTTCTCATTGTTTTAAGATGCCTTATGCTCTTCAAATGAAAAATCAGAAGAGGGCTTCCACACCATATACTATTTTGTTCTCCTTTAGTTTGATTTGTAACACATATGAGGTTTTATTGACCAAACCTAGTCACAATTTAGTTTACAAAATGTGGGAAACTCTAATAAATGTCATTAACTCCCTGAATGTCTGAAAAAGCAACTTTCTTTTACCTAACTTTCTTTAATTAACCTGCTTTACCCACAATTGGTGAGCTTCAATATTTGGTATTCGTACTTAACTAGAACTGCAGCACTGCTCTGCCTACGTTGTAGCAGATGGGTCACACAGTTGGTCCCAATTTTGGTGGAGAGAGTGATGCACTTCTGAAACACAAAGAGGAGACGTGTAAGGTCTCAGTTATTGTTTGGAAGACCTACCAACCTTGAAAGGAACAAGAATAAACCAAACAAGTTGTTGCCAGTGAAGCTAACTACGTCATGTAAAAGAGGTTGCACCTAAAACATGGCAAAACATTTACCTGGTGTCAGTTTTGGAATTGGAATCAATAAACTTAAAACATATCTAACCCTATATATGACCCTGTGTCCTGTAATGTGGGATAGCAGCTTGCACAGTACTGATTTTTCAAACCTAACCTCGACCACTAATGCTAGAATGCATATCACTTCTGTCTAAAATTTTATTTATCTTACTGTCTGCAGTGTAGACATTTCATCCTACTCCCACCACATAGTCCTCTATGAGGGTTAAGAGTATGCAGTACTTGACATATTCTCTTCACAAATAAATTTTTTCTATAAAATAACCAGGGCTGAAATGACTGCTTTATGTCAGACATGCCTGTAGTGGGCTTAACTGTAGTGTCTTTCTTTTGGAGCAATGTCCACAGAGGCTGACTGACTGTCTAAAGTCTCCTCTATTTCTGTAGCACAGTAATGCCGTCTATGTGTTGTTCATGTAATTGGTTGCTAACTGTTTCTATCCTTTTATAGATTATTTGTTCATTTTTCTACATGTATGTTGTCTGGCTCCCATATGCACTGAATTGGTTCACCCCGTGCATGACATTGATATGTAGTCCCGGAACATAGATGTTGTGGTAGAACCTATGAGTCCCCCCGAGTCATGCAGGAAGCAGACCTCTAGTGTGGGATGAACGCTGATTCTCAGTTGTGATGCTGTATGCCCAAAAGGCTGTAAACTATTGAGAGCTGAGCTGAACAGAACTTATCAGCATGTATGGGAAAATTTGTAAGCATGCTGGCCAAATCGACTCCTGGAGATTTTGGGGAGTCTGAGCCATTCTTTGTGAGTCTTGGTTGAAACTGGTTGCCTAATTTGAAAGTACATGGTGCTTCATTCAGGGTAGATTGTGAAGTGTGGGGTCTTCAGTGGCTAAAATGTCATTATGTTTGGGGTATGTTACATTTATGACATTAGTCAATATTTAAAAAATATTATAGTGTGGGCCACATATTAGAACCCAACAGTCTAGTTTTATTACTGTGCCTTTGAGACTGATCTAACTTGAGTGGACAGTGTTTAGCTGCTGTTGGCTGATTAGGTGAATGTGTGTAAATGAGGTATTTAACCTATACGACTTATTACAGCAAATCTACAGCAAAGCATATCTCTTAATAAAATTACTGTAATTCTCTTTTGTAAAAAGAGTTCCAGCTCTTTTCTAAGGTACAAGGTGATGTCATCTCGTAACACAAGCCTTATTGCCTACATGCAAGCTTGTTACTTACAGCCTTACACAACCCAGCACATCTACTAGAAACCACGTTGGAGCTGCTCTGGTGGTTGACCATTCAGAACAGACTGGCTGAGTGGACCCAGTACACTGGGATCACCTTGAGGCTTTGCCTAAGATCCAAGGAGCTCTATCACAGCGTTTTACAGTGAATTATAGATGTACAGTATGAGAAAAATATTGGGTTTTGGACTAATTTAAGCTCATGAATCTAACAGGCCCCCGAAAAGATTATGAACATTCAAAACGAGTATAAGATGACATCTGTATTTTTTTTATTTTATCTGCAAAACATTTTATCCATAAAAATAAAGCAAATATGATTCCCGAAAAATCATTGATCCAAAGGAAATGGAGACTAGATAGCACCCTTCGAAATAAAAATTATAAGAATAGCAAAACATTTAAATTTACTTTCAGATATTTTCAGCAAAAAGTATCCATAGCTTTACAATGTATTCAGAATCTCTCAATGTTTGATTATGATGTTTGTGATTTCTGATATATATAATTTGCATATTTTGTTTATTTATTTGATAGTCCTTTACTTTGTGTTAATAAAGTTATTGTTGCTGTTTATTTATCCTTTAAGCTTTAAGTGCAATAGATCCACATAGATAGATAATATAAGCAAAAGAAGCAATATATTTATTACCTGATTCATTGTAAATTGCGAATAAAATTTTATATATATATATATATATATATATATATATATATATATATATATATATATATATATATATATATATATATATATATATATAGCAGCAACCTATGTGCAGCTAAAATATGAGCCAAAATTGTTCATAAATTGTTCAGTTAAGAAGGTTTTTTGTCCTGTCCTGTGAAGTTATGGTTTGGGTTGCCAATTCATAGATTTTTAAAATATAATAATAATAATCTGAAATACTGCTTATGAAGAGTGAATGGGCAGATTAATTCTACTGGAAGCTGAATTGACACATATGTTTATATGCTGATTTTTCATAACACCACAAAATGGGAAAACAGATAAAAGAGTTTGGAAAGAAATATTAAAAGATAAGTTTAATATAGTTAACTAATTACAAAAAACAGAGAATATGATCAGTATCACAATGCTCAACCATGCAAATAATATCTGATCAGTGGTGTTTTTATAGTGGTCTCTCTCCAAAGATGAGCGAGGAAGAGTAGTATTGAGTTTGGCTGCTCTACGACATCGCCCCCACCTTGTAGGACTATGAAAATAATGTTAGGACTAGTTGTTAGACCCTGCCTAATGAGTGAAGCTACAGGAGGGATCTTAAGGTAGCAACAGCTCAAAAGTTCACAAGTGGTTTGAGGGAGACAGACCAAATAATATATATCAACATCAGCCTCTTAGGTGAGGTGTTAGTGTGTGTGTGTGTGTGTGTGTGTGTGTTTAGGCCTAGAGTCTTATATGAGTAGTGTACCAATGGGACGACAAGCATTCAGAGTCTGGTGGGTCTACAAACTTGCCCCTCCAAACTGGACTTTTGAATATATATTTTGCCAAGTCACAGGAAAGACCTGACCTGGACGCTGAGGGCCATATTTCTTTGATTTATTAAACAAGAAACGAAACAATATATATCAGATATATCAGTCATGCCCTGGCCACCCTCTAATTTTACTGTCCTGTAACATTTCTTTGTCTGACGTGGCCTAGAAAAGTTTTTAAAACACTTATTTTTTATTAAATATAGAGGAGCTTTTCTATTACGATCACTCATGTCATTCCTCTATCTGGCCACCAGAGGCCCTCATTACCAGAATACACCTGTTTCACCAGCTTCACCTTTAGTTTGTTAGTTTTACCCTCAGCTTGACTTTAAAATGTAATACTTTACATTGTGAGGAGCAGTTTACAGTCCCAACAAAATGAGTGTATTTATATGTTTTGGTCCCAAAAATGTGACATAAACTTCACCCACCCTCTCTTTCTCTTTCTCTCTCTCTCTCTTGCTATCTTTCTCAATACACTATAATAAATTAAATAATTCTAAATTAATTCTGCTCTGTTGCAAATGTGATAACTGAATCAGTTCTAGTAATTCTTTATTTTTACATTAGCTTACTTTAATGTTTTAAGACATATTTTAAATCAGACCAATCAGTCTGTCAAACACGTCCACCCACTTTCAGGTTTATGTACATAATTGTGGTTGGAAATAATTTCCCCCTCAGTCTAGCAGTGCCTCCTGTGGTCAGACATCATTTACTAGGGTTGCATGTTATTGTTTGACCTCCCTGAGGCACTCCAAGAGCATAAAGAGAGGCGAGACGAGCAACTCGAGTATAACCAAAGAGAATATATGAGACCGAGAGCCACCGTGATGAAATATTTCCGAAAACAAGGTCAACTCGAACTCATCCTCGCTTTAAGCAGACAACTGTGAGTGACTCGAGGCCCTCTTGTCTGACTTTGGGATTATTGTTTTGTAAATGTTTGATATTCTGAGCCCTTTTCTGAAAAGCTGGTTTTAAGAAAACCAGTTTTGTTTCCCAGTCTTTGTTACCCCTTGATAAAAGACATAACAAGGAATTCCAAAATGTCTGCATGATTCAGTGATTGAGATGTAAACGAATTATAAAATTGTTTATTGGTACATACAAACACATGTAGCTTTTTGTGCATATAAACATTCTCTAACATTATAAATCTTACCAAAAGGAGAAACCCACAGAAACCACTTTACTCAGCTGCCTGAAATGCCACCTCTTTTCTGTTACAAGGTGACATCATCTCATAACACAATCTTTATGGCCCTCCTATCTATAACCTACCCGCAAACCCTCACACCAAGCCTGAAAGTCGTGTAGAGACAGAACCTTTGGTGGTTGACCGATCAGCACAGAGTGGCCGAGCAAATCAGGGCAAACTGGGCTTATTAGGAGACGGAGCTTAAAGACAAAAGAGCTCTAACAGTGTGAATACAGGGTGAATACAGATGTACAGTATGAAAACAATATTGTGGTTTGAGAATATCAAAACATGCAAATCTAATAGACCATAAAATAAAATTATCACCATTAAAAATTAGAATAATAGTTCCTCATTACTTATTTTACCAGCAAAACGTTTTAGTTATTAAAACAGATTTTCAAATTTAATCTCCAAAATTAAGGTGCTTAATCTCCTCTGTGGTGCACACTGCCCTCACCCACCAGGAGCAGAGGAATTCCTACGTCCGCATGCTCTTTGTGGACTTCACGTCTGCCTTCAACACCATGTTTCCCCAGACCCTAGTAAATAAACTCTTTTCACTTGGACTAAACTCCTTCCTCTGCAATTGGGTCCTAGACTTCCTGACCAACAGTCTGTGAAGATCTCCTCCACCATAATCCTTAGCAGTGGCTCCCCTCAGGGCTGTGTGTTGAGCCCCCTCCTGTTCACACTGCTCACATATTGTAAAGTTTATAGACGACACGGCAGTGGCTAGATGCATAACAGACAGTGATGAATCTGGCTACAGGCACAGAGAACAATCTCTGCATCAAAATGAAAAAGATAAAGGAGATGATTGTGGACTTCAGAAGGTGCCGAGACATCCACCCCAGTGGAAGTGGTCTCCAGCTACAGGTACTTGGGTGTGCGCCTGAGTAATAACCTCACCTGGCCAACAACACTTCCAATCTGATCAGGAAGGAACATCAGCGGCTCTACTTCCTCAGGCAGCTGATGCGTGCTGGACTAGGGAGCTCAGTCCTTACCTTCTTCTACAGGTGTGTTGCAGAGTGTCCTGTGCTCTCCAGCATTAATGCGTGGCGAGGAAGCTGCTCTGCTGCAGAGAGGAAAGCTCCGCAGAGGGTGATGAAGGCTGCACAGAGGATTGTTGGGGTCAGCCTCCCCACCACAATGGACATCTACACCTCCAGATGCAGGAAGAGGTCCACCTGCATCATGCCCACACACCCAGCACACATGCATTTTGTCCTGCTACCATCGGGCAGGAGGTTGCGGAGTGTAAAACTACCAGACTAAGAAACAGCTTCATTCCAGAATCTGTGAGACTCTTAAACTCATTTTATCCAGAACATTTTTGCTGTATTTACCACATACACTCTACTATATACTTTACCTACACCTGTGATCCAGGTTACTGCCACTTTTTATATTTATATTTTATTTGTTGTATTTTATACTGGTATTTCTGGGACCTTGTGTACTCTCATGTACCACATGTGTTGCGAATGATAATAAAGTCTCCTCGAATCCTTACAATTGAACTTAAGCTTTAGATGACACTAAGAAAAACAATACTTTCAATTTTACATTTTAGTTAAGTATATAGCTTGGGAAGCTTGTTTAGTTACTTGATTATTCTTCACTTTGTGTTAATATAGTTTCTGCTTTTAGTGCAGTAGATCCGGACCGTGCGCATCATTCGTTCTTAATTCTGTTTCCAGTGAGACCAGACGAATGTAAACATTTGTAAACAAGTTGTGATTCAAACACTCAGAACGTTCAAAAAAGTCTAGAAAAGTCGCTGATCTTCAGTCGATTTAAGCTCTTTCTACAGACCAGCTGTATTTCTTCTGAACTCTCAACATTTCTTTCTTCTCCTGCACTGATGCAGTCTTTCGTTTTTCGCTCTCTCGCTTCATCTGGGAAGCAGTGGCGCCCCTTGCTGTTTGTGGCCGGCGCTGCTGCCGGGGCAGCCGTCGCCGCTGGAACTTTTTATTATTTCTACAGCCGTAAAAATCAGCAGCAGAGAACCAGAGAGTTAGAGGATGACCAAGAAGCAACTGTCGACGAAGGTACAGACACAAGAGAGAGCTTTAAATAGATTTAAATATTGTATATATGTTTTATTAACACTACGCTACGTTAGCTAATATGCTAGTGAGTAGCTACGTTAGATGTTTTTATTTAAATGAGTCTGAAATGCATAATTAATTTATTATTTATTATTACTAGCTAATTATTTATTAAGCTAAAACTTCTACATTTGTAGTCTTGAGCTAGCTAAACTGTAAAAAGTGACAGAAGTGTGAGGAACGGGCCACTTGTTTACATTTACATACGGGTGTGTGTGTAATCTGTTGCTTAGTAACAGACCCCACAGTTAATTTCCTACTCCCATGGTTGTTTAAGATTTCCTAGCTGGATCTGCTGTGAATTAAGATAAAATTCCTTAATTAAGATGTTAATTGCTTTTTGTAATAATATAAAATAATTGGTATTTGTAAAAAGATGTATATTAAAATATAGCAAATATTATTTACACATTTAAACATTTCTTAATAGTCTTATCCTGTCCTGTGAAATCTTAATGAGAAAAAAATGAGAGGAAGTTTTAGTAACACGGCCCCAAAACCCTAATGAGTTCTTCCAGCATTAAAACGTAACATTTACATTAAAGGGTAAACATATATAAAAAAACAATGTAGGAATTGCATTTTGTGCATTACTTGTATTTTAATATTCAACAGTTATATGTTTTTGTAAAATATTCTCCCTTTATATAGCTTTTTCCTTTTTTCCTTCTCCTTTTTTATAGCTACTGTGGCCAGTATACTTCACCATGCTCCTTCAACACCTCAGCCACAACTTGTGCCTGAAGAAGGAGAACCACCATCCTCTATTCAGAGTGCTGCTGAGGTAAGGCCATGAACACTGCCCTTATCGATTCTAATTTCATTTTAAATATATTTGTTTCTAAATAATGTGTATTACGTATTTTGTGGGTTAGGAGGCTGAAGATATGTCTCCTCATAGCCACCCCACACAATCTACAGCTCCTTCGAAACCCAAAGAAGGAGAAACATCATCCTCTATTCAGAGTGTTCTTGAGGTAAAGCTATAAACACTGATTATATCAGTTTTGACTTCATGTGAAACAGTTCTGTTTTTAAGTAATATGCATTTTATATTTGGTGTTATAGGCAACTGAAGATATGTCTCCTCAGACCTCCCCCACACCATCTCCTAGAACTCCATCAGTGACTCCTTTAATGCCTCTGCCACCACAAGAGTTTCAGCCTGAGCCACTGTCCCCCACCCAGAGTGCTGCTGAGGTAAGGCCATGGACACTGCTCTTATCGATTCTAACTTCATTTTCAATAGATTTGTTTCTAAGTAATGTGCATTACATATTTTGTGGGTTAGGAGGCTGAAGATATGTCTCCTCAGAGCCCCTCCACGCCATCACCAGCTCGTTCAACACCTCAAGAAGGAGAAACACTGTCCTCTATTCAGAGTGTTCTTGAGGTAAAGCTATAAACACTGATTATATCAGTTTTGACTACATTTGAAACAGTTCTATCTTAAGTAATATGTACTTTGTATTTGGTTTAATAGGCAACTGAAGATACGTGTCCTCAGAGCCCCCCCACATCGTCTCCTAGGGCTCCATCAGTGGCTCCTTTAACACTTCTGCCACAACAGGAGCCACTGTGTTCCACCCAGAGTGCTGCCGAGGTAAGGCCATAAACACTGCTCTTATCGATTCTAACTTCATTTTCAATAGATTTGTTTCTAAGTAATGTGTATTACATATTTTGTGGGTTAGGGGGCTGAAGATATGTCTCCTCAGAGCCCCTCCACGCCATCTCCAGCTCCTTCAATACCTCAAGAAGAAGAAACACTGTCCTCTATTCAGAGTGTTCTTGAGGTAAAGCTATAAACACTGATTATATCAGTTTTTACTATATTTGAAACAGTTCTATTTTAAGTAATATGTACTTGGTATTTGGTTTTATAGGCAACTGAAGATATGTCTCCTCAGAGCCCCCCCACATCGTCTCCTAGGGCTCCGTCAGTGGCTCCTTTAACACTTCTGCCACCACAAGAGTTTCAGCCTGAGCCCCTGTCCCCCACCCAGAGTGCTGCTGAGGTAAGGCCATGAACACTGCTCTTATCGATTCTAACTTCATTTTCAATAGATTTGTTTCTAAGTAATGTGTATTACATATTTTGTGGGTTAGGAGGCTGAAGATATGTCTTCTCAGAGCCCCTCCACACCATCTCCAGCTCCTTCAACACCTCAAGAAGGAGAAACACCATCCTCTATTCAGAGTGTTTTTGCGGTAAAGCTATAAACACTGATTATATCAGTTTTTACTATATTTGAAACAGTTCTGTTTTTAAGTTATATGTACTTTGTATTTGGTTTTATAGGAAACTGAAGATATCTCTCCTCAGAGCCCCCCCACATCATCTCCTAGGGCTCCATCAGTGGCTCCTTTAACGCCTCTGCCACCACAAGAGTTTCAGCCTGAGCCCCTGTCCCCCTCCCAGAGTGCTGCTGAGGTAAGGCCATGAACACTGCTCTTATCAATTCTAACTATATTTTAAATAGATTTATTTTTAAGTAATATGCACTATATACTTGGTGTTATAGGGAGCCAGAGATATGTCTCCTCAGAGCCCCCCCACATCGTCTCCTAGAAGTCCATCAGTGACTACTTTAACGCCACAAGAGCTTCAGCCCGAGCCACTGTCTCCTGCCCAGGTAAGGCTAGTATTGCTCTTATTAATTAGTTTTATTTCTCAGTACAGTGCATTTATGTGCTTAAGAGACGTTTTAGAAACATCATGTGATGTTTTCTCAATGAGCAAAGAAAGATTATTCAAATCAAATACAATACATTAATGGTTTTGTTGTTCAGGTCAACCTATGTGTCCTATATTACTCATTGCTCTGTCCTATTTTAATTAAACCCATCCTACTGCATATTTGGTGTTTATAGATAGTATCCTCCATCCAAAGTGCTCCTGGGGTAAGACTATCAACACCGCTCTTATGAGCTCTGATGGCCATTTCAGCAGTTTTGTTTATCATTATTAAGTCCTGCGTGTTTGACATTTCAGGCATTTGGAGCTGTCCCACCTGAGGCTCATCAGGTGCCCGCTCTGCAGTAAGTATTTAATTTTTATCTGTTTGCTCTGTCAAATAGAGGTAACAGCTAGTTTTGTTTATATAGAAAATAATCTTCTTTGCCCCAGTTACTACTTTACAGCCAAGGGGACTTCCAGCTTTCCTCTGAAGCTTTCCGCCCTGCGCCAGGCTTTCACTGTACGTCTAGCAGATGAATTTCCTTCTCACTAACTGTATCTTTATCCACTAGTGCCTGACAAACCTTTTCTTTTCTTGTTTTCATTCTACAGATTGTTCTGACCAACAGCCATCACTCCAAATACCTCACCATAGCTGGCAGGGTCATTCTTGGAGGGCTGGCAGCTCGAAATGCCAGGGTAACACAAAATATTCACCTAAAACAAGCTCGGTCTGTGTTATCTGAGTGATCTCATGAATAACCGGCAAACATATCTTATTCTTCTGCAGGAGGTACCAGCTTTCCAGCAGGCGTATAACTCCCTGATAGCTGTTGCTCAGGATGCTTCTTATCGAGAAGCCATTCGTGCAGAGCTGGCTCAAATTGGGGTGAGTTCACGCTCTCTTCACCTTTCAGGTCTTTACCACTCTGAATGTGTCTAGAACACTAATCCTTCTTATCCTCTTAGATCCAGCACTTCAATTTCATAGATGTTGTTTATGAATTGGTGCTGATGGGAGTCTTCCAGGCAGCAAGGCCTCCAATCTTTCCGGTAAGAGACTCTGCTCTGTCTTACAACCAAGTGTTACTTTATGTTGGGACCTAAGAGCTAGATACATCATGCAGCATGTCAGACCTTACTATAAACTTAAGAACCCAGATAAAGTACAAATTGTTTACTCACTTTTCTTTTCTCTTCACCCATTCCAGACTCCAGGAGGGTTCCTCTGGCAGCTGATGGACATGTTTGCGTCCTTTAGCCCTCTCACTGCAGAAAGGAGGCCCAGGGCTGAGCAATATCTGCTCCTGCTTCAGGTAGGATGCACATCAACAGCGTTAATACCAAAAATGAGCATCAGTTGAAGTGTTTTTTTAGTGTTTCAAATGAAACTATGTGAATTAACCATGTTTGTGTTTTCTCTAGTATGTGGTTTTGCTTTGCTCAGTTGCTAACACACTTGTTCTCTGTCAGCATGAGGCCCTGCTTCTTTTGGACAACATCTTTGGTGGAGAGGAGCACATCTACCTGGATCCTGGATCCCTGGCTCTGGCTCTGTGGAGCTGCTTGGAGAAGCACATCCAGCAGCTCTTGTTGAGGCTCCGGGATGCCTAAAAATCCTGATTTACCTTTTTTAATATTAATATTTGTAGTTTATAGGTGTAGAATTTAGGTGTTTTGTTAAGTTTTCTTTTAAATGCATTGTACACTGAGTTTTCAGCTATTAGTCAAAAGTACCATCTGTAAATTTTACTTTGTGGGTTTTCAGTTACTGAGTGTAGCCCATTTGTTACTGTACAGTTTACTAGCCACCATCTACCCTGTCCATCCACAGAGAGGTACCACCATAGGAGCACCACACATTAGATACTGTGTGGGTGGCAGACCATTTAAGCACATTGAGCACTGCATACATGTAGCGGTCAGTACATGTGTACATTTAGAGAGTATAGGTCAGATTTAACTGCTGACCCACTGTCCTGCACAGTTAAAGTAATACTGTCACATCACACCTGATCCAGGTTAGTCAGAACAGGGGAGGGATTTTATAACACTGCGTACGACAGTGGGTCACCAGGACTGGAGATCTCTCCCACAGGTATCAGACTGCAGTCCTGGAGGAGCACAGCACTGCCTTCTACAGCATTCTCTTCTGTTTAGCACAGTTGTTTCGGCTCATCAGCCAATTTGCTGGAGCAGCTTGTGTTAGAACAGGACCTTTATATAAGACAGTCTTTGCGCCCCCTCTTCTACACAGCTCTGTGGTTCTGTTATGTAGCACAACTGATTTAGCCCGTGCAGGGGATACTACTTAGAACACTGAGCAGGAGCTAATGACTGACTTTGGGGAACTATACTGTTAGAAGAGGGAGAACACTGAACTGTACCAGAGCTGTGACCCCCCAGGAACTGAGTTTGACACCCCTCTTTATCATTAGTGTATTTCTGACCCGGACAGTGTCTTTTCTCATCCCAGCAGTGACACTGAGGTGTCTAGTATTGCTGTACCTGATACACTTTTACTACAACAACACACACTACCAGGTCAGGGTCACTACTGTGCTGAGAATGGACCACTATTTAAATAATATCTACCCAGTGGGGGTCCTGTGTTGGTCTCTTCCTGTTGATGGACAGGGCAGAAGATGACTGATGAATTGTGTAACAGCAAAGGGTCTCTAGCGTTTAAGTGTTAACCTACATCCCAGAAGACATTTCTGATAGATGGACGCTCAGTGTGTAGTACACTTTATAATACTCTGTTAGGATTTAGGTTTATGATCTGATGTGTTATTGTATGTTTTAATGATAAGTAATGATTTAGTTTAGTTTATTATCCAATTGTTTATTTGTTTATTTCCAGGATACTTTCACAATTGTACAGTACACTTACAAGATATTTATTAGTGTTGTAGTCTCTCCCTTTCCTATTTTCTCTCTCTCTATCACTCTCTCTGTCTATCTATATCTTTCTTTCTCTCTTTCACTCTCTGTCTGTCAATATTTCTCTCTTACTCTCTATCTCTCTATCACTCTCTGTCTATATATATCTCTCTCTTTCTATCTTTCTCTCTCTCTCCCTCTCTTTCTCTCTCCAGGTAGTGCTATTGCAGCGGTCCAGGGAGCTGCCTGGTCCTGATCTGAACATGTAGTCCCCAAGTCCTTCAGTACATCATCGAGGACTTTGTGAAGACTGCAGAGACGGTAATCAGCAGTCACTGGGCTTTAGGTGTAAGATGAAGCAGTGATTAGATTTATAGATATAAATGCTATATAGACTGATTGTTTGTTTAATCAGGTGATGTGTCTTTGTTTCTCATTGGTTGTGTCTGTAGGAGCTTGCCTTGTTATGTTTGGCCCTGTCTGATTGATGTTTTCCATCCATGTATCCATCCATCTCTCTTTCTCTCTCTTTCTCTCTCACTATCTATCTATCTATCCATTTATCTACAGGTCGTGTTATTGGAGCTGTCCACAGAGCTGCCTGGTCCTGATCTTCCTGCATCAGCTTGGTCCAACATCTAGTCCTTCAGTACATCATCGAGGACTTTGTGAAGACTGCTGAGACGGTAATCAGTAGTCACTGGACTTTAGGTGTAAGATGAAGCTGTGACTGGTTGTGTCTGTAGGAGCTTGCCTCATTATGTTTGGCCCTGTCTGAGTGATGTTTTCCTTCCATGTATCCATCTCTCTCTCTCTCTTTCTCTCTCTCTCTCTCTCTCTCTCTCTCTTTCTCTTTTTCTCTCCAGGTAGTGCTATTGCAGCTGTCCAAGGAGCTGACTGGTCCTGATCTTCCTACATCTGCTTGATCCAAAATCTAGTCCTCAAGTCCTTCAGTACATCTTCGTGGACTTTGTGAAGACTGCAGAGACGGTAATCAGTAGTCACTGGGCTTTAGGTGTAAGATGAAGCTGTGATTAGATTTATAGATATAAATGCTATATAGACTGGATTGTTTGTATAATCAGGTGATGTGTCTTTTTTCTAACTGGTTGTGTCTGTAGGAGCTTGCCTCGTTATGTTTGGCCCTGTATGAGTGATGTTTTCCTTTCATTTATCCATCCATCTCTCTCTCTCTCTCTCTCTCTCTCTCTCTCTCTCTCTCACTATCTATCTATCTACCCATTTATCTACAGGTAGTGTTATTGCAGCTGTCCAAGGAGCTGCCTGGTCCTGATCTTCCTGCGTCAGCTTGATCCAACATCTAGACTCCAGGTCCTTTAGTACATCATCGAGGACTTTGTGAAGACTGCAGAGATGGTAATCAGTAGGCTTTAGGAGTAAGATGAAGCAGTGATTAGGGATTGTTTGTTTAATCAGGTGATGTCTCTTTGTTGCTCACTGGTTGTGTCTGTAGGAGCTTGCCTTGTTATGTTTGGCCCTGTCTGAGGGATGTTTTCCTTTCATTTATCCATCCATCCATCTCTCTCTCTCTATCTCTCTCTCTCTCCCTATCTATCTATATACAGGTAGTGTTATTGGAGCTGTCCATGGAACTGCCTGATCGTAATCTTTCTGCGTCAGCTTGATCCGACATCTAGTCCTCAAGTCCTTCAGTACATCATCGAGGACTTTGTGAAGACTGCAGAGACGGTAATCAGTAGTCACTGGGCTTTTAGGTGTAAGATGAAGCAGTGATTAGATTTATAGATATAAATGCTATATAGACTGAATGTTTGTATAATCAGGTGATGTGTCTTTGTTTCTAACTGGTTGTGTCTGTAGGAGCTTGCCTCGTTATGCTCGTTATGTGCCCTGTCTGAGTGATGTTTTCCTTCCATCTGTCCATCCATCTCTCTCTATCTCTCTATCTATCTATCTATCTATCTATCTACAGGTAGTGTTATTGGAGCTGTCCATGGAACTGCCTGATCGTAATCTTTCTGCGTCAGCTTGATCCGACATCTAGTCCTCAAGTCCTTCAGTACATCATCGAGGACTTTGTGAAGACTGCAGAGACGGTAATCAGTAGTCACTGGGCTTTAGGTGATGAAGATGAAGCAGTGATTAGATTTATAGATATAAATGCTATATAGACTGAATGTTTGTATAATCAGGTGATGTGTCTTTGTTTCTAACTGGTTGTGTCTGTAGGAGCTTGCCTCGTTATGCTCGTTATGTGCCCTGTCTGAGTGATGTTTTCCTTCCATCTGTCCATCCATCTCTCTCTATCTCTCTATCTATCTATCTATCTATCTATCTATCTATCTACAGGTAGTGTTATTGGAGCTGTCCATGGAGCTGCCTGGTCCTGATCTTCCTTCCTCGGCTTGATCCAACATCTAGCTCTCATCTAGGACTTAGTGAAGACTGCAGTGAAGACTACAGAGACGGTAATCAGTAGTCACTGAGCTTTTAGGTGTAAGATGAAGCAGTGATTAGATTTATAGATATAAATGCTATATAGACTGGATTGTTTGTATAATCAGGTGATGTCACTGGGTGTGTCTGTAGGAGCTTGCCTCGTTTTACTCGTTATGTGCCCTGTCTGAGTGATGTTTTCCTTCCATCTGTCCATCCATCTCCAAACATCAGAGACTTAAGCATGACCATGACGTACGTAGAGCTCTTTATTTTACTGTCCAGCGAGATCACATTACTGAATATCTCTGTTTCTGTTCTGCTATCGTTTTGTAATGCTTTGTTTTCTTTAATCTGTGTTTCTCCAGATCTACAACCATCTTATTCTGCAAGCCGGCCTGTCCACATTTAGCTGATGAAGAAGCAAAGATTTTTGTATATATTGTAAATATATTGTAAATATGTATTTTAATTAAATATTGTTAATTTTGTTGTTTCAGATGCCTCTGGTGCTTCATTTTCTCCTTGAAAAACATTTTGTGAAAACATTCTTAAATAATTCATAATTTTAAGCCAAAATCTCAGTCAAGGCAAAATAAATACAAATGAATATCCAATATAATTATAAATACTTTTATTATGTGACCTGATTCACTGTATATGGGTAAAGACTATTGTTTTATATAATGTTATTTTTCCACATGTGTTTTAGTAGCATCTCTTCACATCATCTTATATTAAACTTTAAGGATTTTGTTTTTTGTAAAGCTGCCATTTTGAAGGGTGTTTACTTTGAAAATAATCTGAAATATTTCTTATAAAGAGTGAATTCTGCTGTAGGCTGAATAGACAGATATATCTAGGTGTAATTAAAAGTTCAATCTTAATTAGCATGTAATCTTAATTGATACATACAAATTACAAACAGAATATGTGAATAAATAATAAATAATAGGAGGAAATAATAAATTACAAATAATATAGAATATGGTCAGTATCACTGCTCTGCTCAGAATGCTCCACCATGCAAATAATATCTGATCTGTGGTGGTCCTATGGTCTCTTTCCAAAGAGTGAGATTAAGCTCTACAACTTCGCCCCACCTTGTAGGACCATGGAAAATATGTTAGTCCCGGTTGCGATCTAATGAGTGGTGCCTAGAAGTTACGGGTGGGATCCCGAGGTCACATCAGCACAAAGTTTTCAGAAGTGACTGAATCTGTAATGAGTTTTTTTATTATCTGTCAAATTTAGTCCAAATCTCAATGTAATGAATGTTCAGCTGTTATATTAAATAGTAATTCTTTATTTTGACATTAGTTTACTTCAATGTTTAAAACATTGATTACAACATTGATCAACATAACTTTTAATTAACTGACTAAAGAAAATTCAGAAAATCTGTGAAATTCTTATATGTCCAAAAATGTTAATAAGGGTAATTATTACTGTGGATCTGGCCTCTTTCTCCTGCGCTCTGCCTCTCTAGCTGTTTGAGTGTTTACTGGTATGAAAGCAGTACATTTTGTTCCTTTGTGGTTTAAATAGTCCAGATTTTCTAATAGAAGCTCCAGAGTCACTCTAAACTATTCACATGGTATTCACGATATACTGGTTAACTGGTGTCCTACAGTGTTTTTTCTACTGCAAAAGCTGACCAGAGATCAGTAAATACCTGCGTTAGTTAACTAGCTAGTTAGCTAGCCTGTAGAACCAAAAGGGATCAGAAGATACATTCTGTCTGTTATACAAGATAATTGAGCTGCATTGATATAAAAACGGGGGGAAATTAGGGAGCAAAACAAACGAGATGCTCTTCTCTTGCTATGTTCAAATACCCCACTGCTGCAGGCTGTTTATCTAGCTAGCTAACGATGGTTAATTAATTAGCTACAGTTATCCAAAGCTAGCACAACAGTCAGTAGTATAAATAAGACCACTGCACAGAGCCGGCCTGTTATCTTCTTTAAAACTAACTTTTTACTAAAGAAACATGAACTAGCATTGTATCTGTGCCTGGATGGAGTTTGGGAGGGGTGTTCCAACAGCGCAGAGGTTGAGTGACAGCACCAAACCAGTGATCTGACATACGATTTACAAATACAATAAAAATCTTTAATACAAATTTAAAAAAATATATTTTTATATATTTAAAATATGTTTCCACATTTGTACATTTGAATTATTATTAATATTACTTCTTGTTTTAAGTTTGCACATTCCAGTTCATTTGTGGATTTGGATTTTACCTGCATGTAGTTGTTTAAAGTAAGTTTCAGTATATTTGTGACTATGTTTAACAAACTCCAAATCTTTATCACCCTTTTTTGACTCCATACTTGAGCGCGTGCTTATGAAAATTGCGGGGGCGGTTCCTCTTTCTGTGCTCGCGAGTTTCACATTTACACTCACGAGTGAAACATTTACACTCACGAGTGAAACATTTACACTCACGTTTTCACCTTACGTTTTTACGCGCTTGAGTTTTGTCCTTAATGTGCCGCCATGCAGTTAATTCAGATCTGACAATTAATCAACACAATATTACAAGAACAGCGTTTCTTCACCTCCGAAACATTTGAAAGAGATGCGTTATCTGTATCTGATGCAGAAAAGTTAGTACACGCCTTTATAACCTCAAGGCTAGATTACTGTAATGCATTATTGACAGGATGCTCCAGCAGGAACCTTAATAAACTTCAGTAAGTTCAGAACGCTGCAGCTAGAGTACTAACTAAAACCAGAACATTCCATCACATCAGTCCAGTTTTATCAGCTACACTGTCTTCCTGTTAAATTCAGTATCGACTATAAAATCCTTTTACTGACATTTAAAGCCCTACACGGTCTCGCAGCTGCAAGATCTTATTTCCTATTATTAACCTCTATGCTTACTCAGATCACAGGATGCTGGTTTGCTGCTGGTTCCTAAAATTTAGAAGACCTCAACGGGGGGAAGAGCTTTTTCCTAAAAAGCCCCCAAACTGTGGAATAATCTCTCAGTTAATGTTTGGGACTTTGGGACACAGTCTCAACTTTTAAGTCTAGACTGAAAACATACTTGTTTAGTTTAACTTTTGGTGATTAGTCTTCCCTTTTAGATGAAGGCAGGAGATCCAGGGGTTCATGGAAACAGAGGTTTATGGTAAACTGAGATGTTGGTGCTGTTGTTCCACCACTTCATGCGATCACACAGGTTTGTTGATGGTGGAGTGGGGGGATCCCAGTGTCTCAGGGGGCTCTCATGTCTATGTTACCTTCTGGTTCTCTCCTTTTAGTTTATGCCGTTATGCTGTTAGATCTGCCGGAGTCACCAGACACACTCTGAAATTGTTTTTATCTGTTTATTTATTTCTTTTTTTCTGCAGTCATACTCCTGAGCCTAACTCGTTTTCTCTCTTTTCTCTTTTACATGAGGTAACGACTGTCCTCCCGTCCTGCTGGAAGTCTGACCATCAGGTCCTCCTCCTCACCTATCACCGACCAGCTCTCCTGTCATTTATGCCAACTGCAACACCCTCAGTTACATCACTGTCCCATCCAGATGTACAAGCATTGAGATAGGATGGGACTGATTCAGTTCAGTCCCACTTTTTACACAGACTCAGTCAGAGACCACCTCAGTCAGAGACTGCCTCTACCTGTGCAGTTTCTAAAGTTTTTCCATCCAGACTTCAAACAGATTTAATTTATTAACCTGTAAATACTGTTTGACCAGAGGAGGATGGGTCTCCCCTTGTGAGTCTGGTGCCTCCTAAGGTTTCTTCCTCCAGTTTTTCTAGCCACTGTTGCCTCTGGTTTGCTCACTGGGGGATATATATGTTGTAACTGTCTGTTTTTAAACTTCTGTAAAGCTGCTTTGTGACAACATCATTGTAAAAAGCTCTACACAAATAAAACTGAATTGAATTAAATGTGACAGAGAACCACTGTGATGAAATATTTCTGGGAACGAGGTCACATGGTTTTGGCAAGCAGGTGGGGGGAACTCATCCTTGTCTTAAGCAGACAAGAGTGACTGAGCCCTTTTCCGAAGAGCTGATTTTAAGAAAACCAGTTTTGTTTTCCAGTCTTTGTTGCCCCTTGACGCAGGAGATAAAGGGATCTTTCCAAAATGTCTGCATGATTCAGTGATTGAGATGTAAACAAATTGTAAAATTGTTGATTTATACATAGAGACATACAGACACATGTAGCTTTTTGTGCATGTAAACATTCTCTAACATTATAAATCTTACCAAAAGGAGAAACCCACAGAAACCACTTTACTCAGCTGCCTGAAATGCCACCTCTTTTCTGTTACAAGGTGACATCATCTTATAACACAATCCTTATAGCCCTCCTATCTGTAACCTACCTGCAGACCCTCACACCAAGCACAGCATCTACTGAAAGTCGGAACCTTTTTGGTGGTCAACCAATCAGTACAGAGTGGTCGAGCGAATCGGCACACTGGGCTTATTAGGAGGCGGAGCTTAAAGACAAAGGAGCTCTAACAGTGTGAATACAGGGTAAATACAGTATGAAGACAATATTGTGTTTTAAGAATATCGAAACATACAAATCTAATAGACCATAAAAATAAAACTATGAGCATAATAGTAACCCTTTAATTAATTTACCAGCAAAAAAATGTCCTTAAAATACATTTTTACATTTGATCCCCAAAAATTAGATGGAAATTGAGCCCTAGATAACGCTAAGAATAACAATACTTTTCACAATTTTACTTTAAATACTTTCGAAACATTTTAGTAAAAAAAGATGGCAATTTATTTATCTTGTTTAGTTACTTGATTATTCTTCACTTTGTGTTAATATAGTTTCTGCTTTTAGTGCAGTAGATCCGGACAGTGCGCATCATTCGTTCTTAATTCTGTTTCCAGTGAGACCAGACGAATGTAAACATTTGTAAACAAGTTGTGATTCAAACACTCAGAACGTTCAAAAAAAGTCTAGAAAAGTCGCTGATCTTCAGTCGATTTAAGCTCTTTCTACAGACCAGCTGTATTTCTTCTGAACTCTCAACATTTCTTTCTTCTCCTGCACTGATGCAGTGTTTCGTTTTTCGCTCTCTCGCTTCATCTGGGAAGCAGTGGCGCCCCTTGCTGTTTGTGGCCGGCGCTGCTGCCGGGGCTGCCGTCGCCGCTGGAACTTTTTATTATTTCTACAGCCGTAAAAATCAGCAGCAGAGAACCAGAGAGTTAGAGGATGACCAAGAAGCAACTGTCGCCGAAGGTACAGACACAAGAGAGAGCTTTAAATAGATTTAAATATTGTATATATGTTTTATTAACAGTACCGGACGCTACGCTACGTTAGCTAATATGCTAGTGAGTAGCTACGTTAGATGTTTTTATTTAAATATGAGTCTGAAATGCATAATTAATTTATTATTTATTATTACTAACTAATTATGTATTAAGCTAAAACTTCTACATTTGTAGTCTTGAGCTAGCTAAACTGTAAAAAGTGACAGAAGTGTGAGGAACGGGCCACTTGTTTACATTTACATACGGGTGTGTGTGTATAATCTGTTGCTTAGTAACAGACCCCACAGTTAATTTATTACTCCCATGGTTGTTTAAGATTTCATAGCTGGATCTGCTGTGAATTAAGAAAAAAATTAATTAATTAAGATTTGAATTGCTTTTTGTAATAATATAAAGTAATTGGTATTTGTAAAAAGATGTATATTAAAATATAGTAAATATTATTCACACATTTTAAACATTTCTTAATAGTCTTAACCTGTCCTGTGAAATCTTAATGAGAAAAAAATGAGAGGAAGTTTTAGTAACACGGTCCCAAAACCCTTATGAGTTCTTCCAGCATTAAAACGTAACATTTACATTAAAGTGTAAACATATATAAAAAAACAAATTCCAATGTAGGAATTGCATTTTGTGCATTACTTGTATTTTAATATTTAACAGTTATATGTTTTTGCAAAATATTCTCCTTTTATAAAGCTTTTTCCTTTTTTCCTTCTCCTTTTTTATAGCTACTGTGGCCAGTATACTTCACCATGTTCCTTCAACACCTCAGCCCCAACTTGTGCCTGAAGAAGGAGAACCACCATCCTCTTTTCAGAGTGCTGCTGAGGTAAGGCCATGAACACTGCTCTTATCGATTCTAATTTCATTTTAAATATATTTGTTTCTAAATAATGTGTATTACGTATTTTGTGAGTCAGGAGGCTGAAGATATGTCTCCTCAGAGCCACCCCACACAATCTACAGCTCCTTCGAAACCCAAAGAAGGAGAAACATCATCCTCTATTCAGAGTGTTCTTGAGGTAAAGCTATAAACACTGATTATATCAGTTTTGACTTCATGTGAAACAGTTCTGTTTTTAAGTAATATGCATTTTATATTTGGTGTTATAGGCAACTGAAGATATGTCTCCTCAGACCTCCCCCACACCATCTCCTAGAACTCCATCAGTGACTCCTTTAATGCCTCTGCCACCACAAGAGTTTCAGCCTGAGCCACTGTCCCCCACCCAGAGTGCTGCTGAGGTAAGGCCATGGACACTGCTCTTATCGATTCTAACTTCATTTTCAATAGATTTGTTTCTAAGTAATGTGCATTACATATTTTGTGGGTTAGGAGGCTGAAGATATGTCTCCTCAGAGCCCCTCCACGCCATCACCAGCTCCTTCAACACCTCAAGAAGGAGAAACACTGTCCTCTATTCAGAGTGTTCTTGAGGTAAAGCTATAAACACTGATTATATCAGTTTTGACTACATTTGAAACAGTTCTATCTTAAGTAATATGTACTTTGTATTTGGTTTAATAGGCAACTGAAGATACGTGTCCTCAGAGCCCCCCCACATCGTCTCCTAGGGCTCCATCAGTGGCTCCTTTAACACTTCTGCCACAACAGGAGCCACTGTGTTCCACCCAGAGTGCTGCCGAGGTAAGGCCATAAACACTGCTCTTATCGATTCTAACTTCATTTTCAATAGATTTGTTTCTAAGTAATGTGTATTACATATTTTGTGGGTTAGGGGGCTGAAGATATGTCTCCTCAGAGCCCCTCCACGCCATCTCCAGCTCCTTCAATACCTCAAGAAGAAGAAACACTGTCCTCTATTCAGAGTGTTCTTGAGGTAAAGCTATAAACACTGATTATATCAGTTTTTACTACATTTGAAACAGTTCTATTTTAAGTAATATGTACTTGGTATTTGGTTTTATAGGCAACTGAAGATATGTCTCCTCAGAGCCCCCCCCACATCGTCTCCTAGGGCTCCGTCAGTGGCTCCTTTAACACTTCTGCCACCACAAGAGTTTCAGCCTGAGCCCCTATCCCCCACCCAGAGTGCTGCTGAGGTAAGGCCATAAACACTGCTCTTATCGATTCTAACTTCATTTTAAATGTAATTGTTTCTAAGTAATGTGTATTACATATTTTGTGGGTTAGGAGGCTGAAGATATGTCTTCTCAGAGCCCCTCCACACCATCTCCAGCTCCTTCAACACCTCAAGAAGGAGAAACACCATCCTCTATTCAGAGTGTTTTTGCGGTAAAGCTATAAACACTGATTATATCAGTTTTTACTATATTTGAAACAGTTCTGTTTTTAAGTTATATGTACTTTGTATTTGGTTTTATAGGAAACGGAAGATATCTCTCCTCAGAGCCCCCCCACATCGTCTCCTAGGGCTCCATCAGTGGCTCCTTTAACGCCTCTGCCACCGCAAGAGTTTCAGCCTGAGCCCCTGTCCCCCACCCAGAGTGCTGCTGAGGTAAGGCCATGAACACTGCTCTTATCAATTCTAACTATATTTTAAATAGATTTATTTTTAAGTAATCTGTACTATATACTTGGTTATAGGCAGCCAGAGATATGTCTCCTCAGAGCCCCCCCACATCGTCTCCTAGAAGTCCATCAGTGACTCCTTTAACGCCACAAGAGCTTCAGCCCGAGCCACTGTCTCCTGCCCAGGTAAGGCTAGTATTGCTCTTATTAATTAGTTTTATTTCTCAGTACAGTGCATTTATGTGCTTAAGAGACATTTTAGAAACATCATGTGATGTTTTCTCAATGAGCAAAGAAAGATTATTCAAATCAAATACAATACATTAATGGTTTTGTTGTTCAGGTCAACCTATGTGTCCTATATTACTCATTGCTCTGTCCTATTTTAATTAAACCCATCCTACTGCATATTTGGTGTTATAGATAGTATCCTCCATCCAAAGTGCTCCTGGGGTAAGACTATCAACACCGCTCTTATGAGCTCTGATGGCCATTTCAGCAGTTTTGTTTATCATTATTAAGTCCTGCGTGTTTGACATTTCAGGCATTTGGAGCTGTCCCACCTGAGGCTCATCAGGTGCCCCGCTCTGCAGTAAGTATTTAATTTTTATCTGTTTGCTCTGTCAAATAGAGGTAACAGCTAGTTTTGTTTATATAGAAAATAATCTTCTTTGCCCCAGTTACTACTTTACAGCCAAGGGGACTTCCAGCTTTCCTCTGAAGCTTTCCGCCCTGCGCCAGGCTTTCACTGTACGTCTAGCAGATGAATTTCCTTCTCACTAACTGTATCTTTATCCACTAGTGCCTGACAAACCTTTTCTTTTCTTGTTTTCATTCTACAGATTGTTCTGACCAACAGCCATCACTCCAAATACCTCACCATAGCTGGCAGGGTCATTCTTGGAGGGCTGGCAGCTCGAAATGCCAGGGTAACACAAAATATTCACCTAAAACAAGCTTGACCTGTGTTATCTGAGTGATCTCATGAATAACCGGCAAACATATCTTATTCTTCTGCAGGAGGTACCAGCTTTCCAGCATGCGTATAACTCCCTGATAGCTGTTGCTCAGGATGCTTCTTATCGAGAAGCCCTTCGTGCAGAGCTGGCTCAAATTGGGGTGAGTTCACGCTCTCTTCACCTTTCACCTTTCAGGTCTTTACCACTCTGAATGTGTCTAGAACACTAATCCTTCTTATCTTCTTAGATCCAGCACTTCAATTTCATAGATGTTGTTTATGAATTGGTGCTGATGGGAGTCTTCCAGGCAGCAAGGCCTCCAATCTTTCCGGTAAGAGACTCTGCTCTGTCTTACAACCAAGTGTTACTTTATGTTGGGACCTAAGAGCTAGATACATCATGCAGCATGTCAGACCTTACTATAAACTTAAGAACCCAGATAAAGTACAAATTGTTTACTCACTTTTCTTTTCTCTTCACCCATTCCAGACTCCAGGAGGGTTCCTCTGGCAGCTGATGGACATGTTTGCGTCCTTTAGCCCTCTCACCGCTGAAAGGAGGCCCAGGGCTGAGCAATATCTGCTCCTGCTTCAGGTAGGATGCACATCAACAGCGTTAATACCAAAAATGAGCATCAGTTGAAGTGTTTTCTTAGTGTTTCAAATGAAACTATGTGAATTAACCATGTTTGTGTTTTCTCTAGTATGTTGTTTTGCTTTGCTCAGTTGCTAACACACTTGTTCTCTGTCAGCATGAGGCCCTGCTTCTTTTGGACAACATCTTTGGTGGGGAGGAGCACATCTACCTGGATCCTGGATCCCTGGCTCTGGCTCTGTGGAGCTGCTTGGAGAAGCACATCCAGCAGATCTTGTTGAGGCTCCGGGATGCCTAAAAATCCTGATTTACCTTTTTTAATATTAATATTTGTAGTTTATAGGTGTAGAATTTAGGTGTTTTGTTAAGTTTTCTTTTAAATGCATTGTACACTGAGTTTTCAGCTATTAGTCAAAAGTACCATCTGTAAATTTTACTTTGTGGGTTTTCAGTTACTGAGTGTAGCCCATTTGTTACTGTACAGTTTATTAGCCACCATCTACCCTGTCCATCCACAGAGAGGTACCACCATAGGAGCACCACACATTAGATACTGTGTGGGTGGCAGACCATTTAAGCACATTGAGCACTGCATACATGTAGCGGTCAGTACATGTGTACATTTAGAGAGTATAGGTCAGATTTAACTGCTGACCCACTGTCCTGCACAGTTAAAGTAATACTGTCACATCACACCTGATCCAGGTTAGTCAGAACAGGGGAGGGATTTTATAACACTGCGTACGACAGTGGGTCACCGGGACTGGAGATCCACTGCTCTCTCCCACAGGTATCAGACTGCAGTCCTGGAGGAGCACAGCACTGCCTTCTACAGCATTCTCTTCTGTTCAGCACAGTTGTTTCGGCTCATCAGCCAATTTGCTGGAGCAGCTTGTGTTAGAACAGGACCTTTATATAAGACAGTCTTTGCCCCCCCTCTTCTACACAGCTCTGTGGTTCTGTTATGTAGCACAACTGATTTAGCCCGTACAGGGGATACTACTTAGAAGACTGAGCAGGAGCTAATGACTGACTTTGGGGAACTATACTGTTAGAAGAGGGAGAACACTGAACTGTACCAGAGCTGTGACCCCCCAGGACCTGAGTTTGACACCCCTCTTTATCATTAGTGTATTTCTGACCCGGACAGTGTCTTTTCTCATCCCAGCAGTGACACTGAGGTGTTTAGTATTGCTGTACCTGATACACTTTTACTACAACAACATACACTACCAGGTCAGGGTCACTACTGTGCTGAGAATGGACCACCATTTAAATAATATCTACACAGTGGGCTTCCTGTGTTGGTCTCCTCCTGTTGATGGACAGGGCAGAAGATGACTGATGAATTGTGTAACAGCAAAGGGTCTCTAGCGTTTAAGTGTTAACCTACATCCCAGAAGACATTTCTGATAGATGGACGCTCAGTGTGTAGTACACTTTATAATACTCTGTTAGGATTTAGGTTTATGATCTGATGTGTTATTGTATGTTTTAATGATAAGTAATGATTTAGTTTAGTACAGTACACTTACAAGATATTTATTAGTGTTGTAGTCTCTCCATTTCCCTTTTTCTCTCTCTCTCTATCACTCTCTCTGTTTAGCTATATCTCTTTCTTTCTCTATATCACTCTCTGTCTGTCTATATCTCTCTCTTACTATCTATCTATCTCTCTCTCCCCCTCTCTCTTTCTTTCTCTTTCTCTCTTTCTCTCTCTTTCTCTTTTTCTCTCCAGGTAGTGTTATTGGAGCTGTCCAAGGAGCTGACTGATCTTCCTGCGTCAGCTTGGTCCAACATCTAGTCCTCAAGTCCTTCAGTACATCTTCGAAGACTTTGTGAAGACTGCAGAGACGGTAATCAGTAGTCACTGAGCTTTTAGGTGTAAGATGAAGCAGTGATTAGATTTATAGATATAAATGCTATATAGACTGGATTGTTTGTATAATCAGGTGATGTCTCTTTTTTTCTCACTGGTTGTGTCTGTAGAAGCTTGCCTCGTTATGTTTTGCCCTGTCTGAGTGATGTTTTCCTTTCATTTATCCATCCATCCATCTCTCTCTCTCACTACCTACCTACCTACCTACCTACCCACCCACCCACAGGTAGTGTTATTGGAGCTGTCCACGGAGCTGCCTTGTCCTGATCTTCCTGCGTCAGCTTGATCCAACATCTAGTCCCCAAGTCCTTCAGTACATCATCGAGGACTTTGTGAAGACTGCAGAGACGGTAATCAGTAGTCACTGGGCTTTTAGGAGTAAGATGAAGGAGTGATTAGGGATTGTTTGTATAATCAGGTGATGTCTCTTTGTTGCTCACTGGTTTTGTCTGTAGGAGCTTGCCTTGTTATGTTTGGCCCTAATGTTTTCCTTTCATTTGTCCATCCATCCATCTCTCTCTATATATCTCTCTCCCTCTCCCTATCTGTCTATCTACAGGTAGTGTTATTGGAGCTGTCCATGGAACTGCCTGATCCTAATCTTTCTGCGTCAGCTTGATTCGACATCTAGTCCTCAAGTCCTTCAGTACATCATCGAGGACTTTGTGAAGACTGCAGAGACGGTAATCAGTAGTCACTGGGCTTTAGGTGATGAAGATGAAGCAGTGATTAGATTTATAGATATAAATGCTATATGGATTGGATTGTTTGTATAATCAGGTGATGTGTTTTTTTTCTCACTGGGTTTGTTTGTAGGAGCTTGCCTCGTTTTACTCGTTATGTGCCCTGTCTGAGTGATGTTTTCCTTCCATCTGTCCATCCATCTCCAAACATCAGAGACTTAAGAATGACCATGACGTATGTGGAGCTCTTTATTTTACTGTTCAGCGAGATCACATTACTGAATATCCCTGTTTCTGTTCTGCTATCGTTTTGTAAAGCTTTGTTTTCTTTAATCTGTGTTTCTCCAGATCTACAACCATCTGATTCTGCAAGCCGGCCTGTCCACATTTAGCTGATGAAGAAGCGAAGATTTTTGTATATATTGTAAATATGTATTTATATAAGTAAATATTGTTAATTTTGTTGTTTCAGATGCCTCTAGTGCTTCATTTTCTCCTTGAAAAACATTTTTTGATAACATTCTTAAATAATTCATAATTTTAAGCCAAAACAGTAAATCTCAGTCAAGGCCAAATAAATACAAATGATTATCCATAATAATTATAAATCCCTTCATTATGTGACCTGATTCACTGTAAACTGTGTAAAAACTATTATTTTATATAATGTTATTTTTCCACGTGTTTTAGTAGCATCTCTTCACATCATCTTTTATTAAACTTTAAGGATTTTGCCTTCTTCTGTTTTTACTTTTAAAATAATCTGAAATATTTCTTATAAAGAGTGAATTCTGCTGTAGGCTGAATAGACAGATATATCTAGGTGTAATTAAAAGATCAATCTTAATTAGCATGTAATCTTAATTGATATGTGAATAAATAATAAATAAAAGGAGGAAATAATAAGTTACAAATAATATAGAATATGGTCAGTGTTACGTTCCCACAAAAGGCTATGGTCTAGGGGAGATGTGGGGACAATAACGTGCGGTGCATATAGGTGGAAGTGGCAAAAGGGAGAAAACCAAATGTAAAGATATTTTTTTATTGGCAATGCCAAAGATCAACACAGAGGACACAAAGACAGCCATCAACAAGAAACATATGGGGGTGTTTAATTGAGCCAACCTGGGGGAGAAAACAGACAGTACCAAAGAAAAGGAAATAATACAAGAAACTACACTAAGCTGTATTTTAAACCCCTTACCTAATTAACCATAAACCAAGAGCTAACTGCTACTCTAGGCTAAACTATCAAAAGTACAGGGGGTGGTACCTGCCTCTAAACTAGTGTGTCTAGATAAACAGTTCCTACGTGTGGCAGTGTAAGTGCGCGCACCCAGGAGGAAAACAGTTCAAACAGACATTACCACCCAAACACCAGTTAAACATGGAACCGTTCACAACAAGACAACCCACAATCAACAACAGAGCAACACAGACAAACATTTCAGTAAGGCGAGACAAGGCCAACAGATAACGCAGCAACAGCAATTTAACAACGCCAGTGAGCCGAGTGGCTACCGCGCAAGTGTTTCCGCGCAGCTTTTAAACTCGAAGCCCCGTCCACTCCAGGTTCGATCAAAGTCTCCGATTGGGTGAGGGAAGATGAAGATTGACACTTCGATCCACCTATAAGATACAGGATAGGCAAATAGGAGCGGAGGCCACGAGAGAAGAGGCGGGGAGAGCGCGCGCCGTACGCACACGAGAGCCAACACGAACGAAAGTATGCAGCGCGCACAAAAGGGGGGCAGAAGAAAGAGAGAGAGAAAACAGGCGCCCAAGGTGCCACACGTAACAGTCAGTATCACTGCTCTGCTCAGAATGCTCCACCATGCAAATAATATCTGATCTGTGGTGGTCCTATGGCGGTCTCTTTCCAAAGAGTGAGATTAAGCTCTACAACTTCGCCCCACCTTGTAGGACCATGGCAAGTATGTTAGTCCCAGTTGCGATCTAATGAGTGGTGCCTAGAAGTTACGGGTGGGATCCCGAGGACAAATCAGCACAAAGTTTTCAGAAGTGACTGAATCTGTAATGAGTTTTTTATTATCTGTCAAATTTAGTCCAAATCTCAATGTAATGAGCGTTCAGCTGTTATATTAAATAGTAATTCTTTATTTTGACATTAGTTTACTTCAATGTTTTAAAACATTGATTACAACATTGATCAACATAACTTTTAATTAACTGACTAAAGAAAATTCAGAAAATGTGTGAAATACTCATATGTCCAAAAATGTTAATAAGGGTAATTATTACTGTGGATCTGGCCTCTTTCTCCTGCTCTCTGCCTCTCTAGCTGTTTGAGTGTTTACTGGTATGAAAGCAGTACATTTTGTTCCTTTGTGGTTTAAATAGTCCAGATTTTCTAATAGAAGCTCCAGAGTTACTCTAAACTATTCACATGGTATTCACATGATATACTGGTTAACTGGTGTCCTACAGTGTTTTTTCTACTGCAAAAGCTGACCAGAGATCAGTAAATACCTGTGTTAGTTAACTAGCTAGTTAGCTAGCCTGTAGAACCAAAAGGGATCAGAAGATACATTCTGTCTGTTATACAAGATAATTGAGCTGCATTGATATAAAAACGGGGGGAAATTAGGGAGCAAAACAAACGAGATGCTCTTCTCTTGCTATGTTCAAATACCCCCGCTGCTGCAGGCTGTTTATCTAGCTAGCTAACGATGGTTAATTAATTAGCTACAGTTATCCAAAGCTAGCACAACAGTCAGTAGTATAAATAAGACCACTGCACAGAGCCGGCCTGTTATCTTCTTTAAAACTAACTTTTTACTAAAGAAACATGAACTAGCATTGTATCTGTGCCTGGACGGAGTTTGGGAGGGGTGTTCCAACAGCGCAGAAGTTGAGTGACAGCACCAAACCAGTGATCTGATTGGTTAAACAAACCACGCAATCGGATTGGTCCATCTTAAGCTTTCCTATTGGTCCATCAATTAGCCTCAAAACAGGATCAGAGTTTCACACCAGCAGCAGAGAAGATGAATGTGAGGATTTTTACCTCCACACTTTCAGCAGTACTGATTCACACATTCACAACATTGGATTTACAAATACAATAAAAATCTTTAATACAAATTAAAATATATTTTTATATATTTAAAATATGTTTCCACATTTGTACATTTGAATTATTATTAATATTACTTCTTGTTTTAAGTTTGCACATTCCAGTTCATTTGTGGATTTGGATTTTACCTGCATGTAGTTGTTTAAAGTAAGTTTCAGTATATTTGTGACTATGTTTAACAAACTCCAAATCTTTATCACCCTTTTTTGACTCCATACTTGAGCGCGTGCTTATGAAAATTGCGGGGGCGGGTTCCTCTTTCTGTGCTCGCGAGTTTCACATTTACACTCACGAGTGAAACATTTACACTCACGAGTGAAACATTTACACTCAAGTTTTCACCTCACGTTTTTACGCGCTTGAGTTTTGTCCTTAATGTGCCGCCATGCAGTTAATTCAGATCTGACAATTAATCAACACAATATTACAAGAACAGCGTTTCTTCACCTCCGAAACATTTCAAAGAAATGCGTTATCTGTGTCTGATGCAGAAAAGTTAGTACACGCCTTTATAACCTCAAGGCTAGATTACTGTAATGCATTATTGACAGGATGCTCCAGCAGGAACCTTAATAAACTTCAGTAAGTTCAGAACGCTGCAGCTAGAGTACTAACTAAAACCAGAACATTCCATCATCAGTCCAGTTTTATCAGCTACACTGTCTTCCTGTTAAATTCAGTATCGACTATAAAATCCTTTTACTGACATTTAAAGCCCTACACGGTCTCGCAGCTGCAAGATCTTATTTCCTATTATGAACCTCTATGCTTACTCAGATCACAGGATGCTGGTTTGCTGCTGGTTCCTAAAATTTAGAAGACCTCAACGGGGGGAAGAGCTTTTTCCTAAAAAGCCCCCAAACTGTGGAATAATCTCTCAGTTAATGTTTGGGACTTTGGGACACAGTCTCAACTTTTAAGTCTAGACTGAAAACATACTTGTTTAGTTTAACTTTTGGTGATTAGTCTTCCCTTTTAGATGAAGGCAGGAGATCCAGGGGTTCATGGAAACAGAGGTTTATGGTAAACTGAGATGTTGGTGCTGTTGTTCCACCACTTCATGCGATCACACAGGTTTGTTGATGGTGGAGTGGGGGGATCCCAGTGTCTCAGGGGGCTCTCATGTCTATGTTACCTTCTGGTTCTCTCCTTTTAGTTTATGCCGTTATGCTGTTAGATCTGCCGGAGTCACCAGACACACTCTGAAATTGTTTTTATCTGTTTATTTATTTCTTTTTTTCTGCAGTCATACTCCTGAGCCTAACTCGTTTTCTCTCTTTTCTCTTTTACATGAGGGTAACGACTGTCCTCCCGTCCTGCTGGAAGTCTGACCATCAGGTCCTCCTCCTCACCTATCACCGACCAGCTCTCCTGTCATTTATGCCAACTGCAACACCCTCAGTTACATCACTGTCCCATCCAGATGTACAAGCATTGAGATAGGATGGGACTGATTCAGTTCAGTCCCACTTTTTACACAGACTCAGTCAGAGACCACCTCAGTCAGAGACTGCCTCTACCTGTGCAGTTTCTAAAGTTTTTCCATCCAGACTTCAAACAGATTTAATTTATTAACCTGTAAATACTGTTTGACCAGAGGAGGATGGGTCTCCCCTTGTGAGTCTGGTGCCTCCTAAGGTTTCTTCCTCCAGTTTTTCTAGCCACTGTTGTCTCTGGCTTGCTCACTGGGGGATATATATGTTGTAACTGTCTGTTTTCAAACTTCTGTAAAGCTGCTTTGTGACAACATCATTGTAAAAAGCTCTACACAAATAAAACTGAATTGAATTAAATGTGACAGAGAACCACTGTGATGAAATATTTCTGGGAACGAGGTCACATGGTTTTGGCAAGCAGGTAGGGGGAACTCATCCTCGTCTTAAGCAGACAAGAGTGACTGAGCCCTTTTCCGAAGAGCTGATTTTAAGAAAACCAGTTTTGTTTGTCTTTGTTGCCCCTTGACGCAGGAGATAAAGGGATCTTTCCAAAATGTCTGCATGATTCAGTGATTGAGATGTAAACAAATTGTAAAATTGTTGATTTATACATAGAGACATACAGACACATGTAGCTTTTTGTGCATGTAAACATTCTCTAACATTATAAATCTTACCAAAAGGAGAAACCCACGGAAACCACTTTACTCAGCTGCCTGAAAAGCCACCCCTATTCTGTTACAAGGTGACATCATCTTATTACACAATCCTTATAGCTCTCCTATCTGTAACCTACCTGCAAACCCTCACACCAAGCACAGCATCTACTGAAAGTCGGAACCTTTTTGGTGGTCAACCAATCAGTACAGAGTGGCCGAGCGAATCAGGGCACACTGGGCTTATTAGGAGGCGGAGCTTAAAGACAAAGGAGCTCTAACAGTGTGAATACAGGGTAAATACAGTATGAAGACAATATTGTGTTTTAAGAATATCGAAACATACAAATCTAATAGACCATAAAAATAAAACTATGAGCATAATAGTAACCCTTTAATTAATTTACCAGCAAAAAAATGTCCTTAAAATACATTTTTACATTTGATCCCCAAAAATTAGATGGAAATTGAGCCCTAGATAACGCTAAGAATAACAATACTTTTCACAATTTTACTTTAAATACTTTCGAAACATTTTAGTAAAAAAAGATGGCAATTTATTTATCTTGTTTAGTTACTTGATTATTCTTCACTTTGTGTTAATATAGTTTCTGCTTTTAGTGCAGTAGATCCGGACAGTGCGCATCATTCGTTCTTAATTCTGTTTCCAGTGAGACCAGACGAATGTAAACATTTGTAAACAAGTTGTGATTCAAACACTCAGAACGTTCAAAAAAGTCTAGAAAAGTCGCTGATCTTCAGTCGATTTCAGCTCTTTCTACAGACCAGCTGTATTTCTTCTGAACTCTCAACATTTCTTTCTTCTCCTGCACTGATGCAGTGTTTCGTTTTTCGCTCTCTCGCTTCATCTGGGAAGCAGTGGCGCCCCTTGCTGTTTGTGGCCGGCGCTGCTGCCGGGGCTGCCGTCGCCGCTGGAACTTTTTATTATTTCTACAGCCGTAAAAATCAGCAGCAGAGAACCAGAGAGTTAGAGGATGACCAAGAAGCAACTGTCGCCGAAGGTACAGACACAAAAGAGAGCTTTAAATAGATTTTAATATTTTATATATGTTTTATTAACAGTACCGGACGCTACGCTACGTTAGCTAATATGCTAGTGAGTAGCTACGTTAGATGTTTTTATTTAAATATGAGTCTGAAATGCATAATTAATGTATTATTTATTATTACTAGCTAATTATTTATTAAGCTAAAACTTCTACATTTGTAGTCTTGAGCTAGCTAAACTGTAAAAAGTGACAGAAGTGTGAGGAACGGGCCACTTGTTTACATGTACATACGGGTGTGTGTGTAATCTGTTGCTTAGTAACAGACCCCACAGTTAATTTCCTACTCCCATGGTTGTTTAAGATTTCCTAGCTGGATCTGCTGTGAATAAGGATAAAATTCCTTAATTAAGATGTTAATTGCTTTTTGTAATAATATAAAATAATTGGTATTTGTAAAAAGATGTATATTAAAATATAGTAAATATTATTCACACATTTTAAACATTTCTTAATAGTCTTATCCTGTCCTGTGAAATCTTAATGAGAAAAAAATGAGAGGAAGTTTTAGTAACACGGCCCCAAAACCCTTATGAGTTCTTCCAGCATTAAAACGTAACATTTACATTAAAGGGTAAACATATATAAAAAAACAATGTAGGAATTGCATTTTGTGCATTACTTGTATTTTAATATTCAACAGTTATATGTTTTTGTAAAATATTCTCCTTTTATATAGCTTTTTCCTTTTTTCCTTCTCCTTTTTTATAGCTACTGTGGCCAGTATACTTCACCATGCTCCTTCAACACCTCAGCCACAACTTGTGCCTGAAGAAGGAGAACCACCATCCTCTATTCAGAGTGCTGCTGAGGTAAGGCCATGAACACTGCCCTTATCGATTCTAATTTCATTTTAAATATATTTGTTTCTAAATAATGTGTATTACGTATTTTGTGGGTTAGGAGGCTGAAGATATGTCTCCTCATAGCCACCCCACACAATCTACAGCTCCTTCGAAACCCAAAGAAGGAGAAACATCATCCTCTATTCAGAGTGTTCTTGAGGTAAAGCTATAAACACTGATTATATCAGTTTTGACTTTATGTGAAACAGTTCTGTTTTTAAGTAATATGCATTTTATATTTGGTGTTATAGGCAACTGAAGATATGTCTCCTCAGACCTCCCCCACACCATCTCCTAGAACTCCATCAGTGACTCCTTTAATGCCTCTGCCACCACAAGAGTTTCAGCCTGAGCCACTGTCCCCCACCCAGAGTGCTGCTGAGGTAAGGCCATGAACACTGCTCTTATCGATTCTAACTTCATTTTCAATAGATTTGTTTCTAAGTAATGTGCATTACATATTTTGTGGGTTAGGAGGCTGAAGATATGTCTCCTCAGAGCCCCTTCACACCATCACCAGCTCCTTCAACACCTCAAGAAGGAGAAACACTGTCCTCTATTCAGAGTGTTCTTGAGGTAAAGCTATAAACTCTGATTATATCAGTTTTGACTACATTTGAAACAGTTCTATTTTAAGTAATATGTACTTTGTATTTGGTTTAATAGGCAACTGAAGATACGTGTCCTCAGAGCCCCCCCACATCGTCTCCTAGGGCTCCATCAGTGGCTCCTTTAACACTTCTGCCACAACAGCAGCCACTGTGTTCCACCCAGAGTGCTGCCGAGGTAAGGCCATAAACACTGCTCTTATCGATTCTAACTTCATTTTCAATAGATTTGTTTCTAAGTAATGTGTATTACATATTTTGTGGGTTAGGGGGCTGAAGATATGTCTCCTCAGAGCCCCTCCACGCCATCTCCAGCTCCTTCAATACCTCAAGAAGAAGAAACACTGTCCTCTATTCAGAGTGTTCTTGAGGTAAAGCTATAAACACTGATTATATCAGTTTTTACTATATTTGAAACAGTTCTATTTTAAGTAATATGTACTTGGTATTTGGTTTTATAGGCAACTGAAGATATGTCTCCTCAGAGCCCCCCCACATCGTCTCCTAGGGCTCCGTCAGTGGCTCCTTTAACACTTCTGCCACCACAAGAGTTTCAGCCTGAGCCCCTGTCCCCCACCCAGAGTGCTGCTGAGGTAAGGCCATAAACACTGCTCTTATCGATTCTAACTTCATTTTAAATGTAATTGTTTCTAAGTAATGTGCATTACATATTTTGTGGGTTAGGAGGCTGAAGATATGTCTTCTCAGAGCCCCTCCACACCATCTCCAGCTCCTTCAACACCTCAAGAAGGAGAAACACCATCCTCTATTCAGAGTGTTTTTGCGGTAAAGCTATAAACACTGATTATATCAGTTTTTACTATATTTGAAACAGTTCTGTTTTTAAGTTATATGTACTTTGTATTTGGTTTTATAGGAAACTGAAGATATCTCTCCTCAGAGCCCCCCCACATCGTCTCCTAGGGCTCCATCAGTGGCTCCTTTAACGCCTCTGCCACCGCAAGAGTTTCAGCCTGAGCCCCTGTCCCCCACCCAGAGTGCTGCTGAGGTAAGGCCATGAACACTGCTCTTATCGATTCTAACTATATTTTAAATAGATTTATTTTTAAGTAATATGCACTATATACTTGGTGTTATAGGGAGCCAGAGATATGTCTCCTCAGAGCCCCCCCACATCGTCTCCTAGAAGTCCATCAGTGACTACTTTAACGCCACAAGAGCTTCAGCCCGAGCCACTGTCTCCTGCCCAGGTAAGGCTAGTATTGCTCTTATTAATTAGTTTTATTTCTCAGTACAGTGCATTTATGTGCTTAAGAGACGTTTTAGAAACATCATGTGATGTTTTCTCAATGAGCAAAGAAAGATTATTCAAATCAAATACAATACATTAATGGTTTTGTTGTTCAGGTCAACCTATGTGTCCTATATTACTCATTGCTCTGTCCTATTTTAATTAAACCCATCCTACTGCATATTTGGTGTTATAGATAGTATCCTCCATCCAGAGTGCTCCTGGGGTAAGACTATCAACACCGCTCTTATGAGCTCTGATGGCCATTTCAGCAGTTTTGTTTATCATTATTAAGTCCTGCGTGTTTGACATTTCAGGCATTTGGAGCTGTCCCACCTGAGGCTCATCAGGTGCCCGCTCTGCAGTAAGTATTTAATTTTTATCTGTTTGCTCTGTCAAATAGAGGTAACAGCTAGTTTTGTTTATATAGAAAATAATATTCAATATGATTTTTCTTTGCCCCAGTTACTACTTTACAGCCAAGGGGACTTCCAGCTTTCCTCTGAAGCTTTCCGCCCTGCGCCAGGCTTTCACTGTACGTCTAGCAGATGAATTTCCTTCTCACTAACTGTATCTTTATCCACTAGTGCCTGACAAACCTTTTCTTTTCTTGTTTTCATTCTACAGATTGTTCTGACCAACAGCCATCACTCCAAATACCTCACCATAGCTGGCAGGGTCATTCTTGGAGGGCTGGCAGCTCGAAATGCCAGGGTAACTCAAAATATTCACCTAAAACAAGCTCGGTCTGTGTTATCTGAGTGATCTCATGAATAACCGGCAAACATATCTTATTCTTCTGCAGGAGGTACCAGCTTTCCAGCATGCGTATAACTCCCTGATAGCTGTTGCTCAGGATGCTTCTTATCGAGAAGCCATTCGTGCAGAGCTGGCTCAAATTGGGGTGAGTTCACGCTCTCTTCACCTTTCAGGTCTTTACCACTCTGAATGTGTCTAGAACACTAATCCTTCTTATCCTCTTAGATCCAGCACTTCAATTTCATAGATGTTGTTTATGAATTGGTGCTGATGGGAGTCTTCCAGGCAGCAAGGCCTCCAATCTTTCCGGTAAGAGACTCTGCTCTTACAACCAAGTGTTACTTCATGTTGGGACCTAAGAGCTAGATACATCATGCAGCATGTCAGACCTTACTATAAACTTAAGAACCCAGATAAAGTACAAATTGTTTACTCACTTTTCTTTTCTCTTCACCCATTCCAGACTCCAGGAGGGTTCCTCTGGCAGCTGATGGACATGTTTGCGTCCTTTAGCCCTCTCACTGCAGAAAGGAGGCCCAGGGCTGAGCAATATCTGCTCCTGCTTCAGGTAGGATGCACATCAACAGCGTTAATACCAAAAATGGGCATCAGTTGAAGTGTTTTTTTAGTGTTTCAAATGAAACTATGTGAATTAACCATGTTTGTGTTTTCTCTAGTATGTTGTTTTGCTTTGCTCAGTTGCTAACACACTTGTTCTCTGTCAGCATGAGGCCCTGCTCCTTTTGGACAACATCTTTGGTGGGGAGGAGCACATCTACCTGGATCCTGGATCCCTGGCTCTGGCTCTGTGGAGCTACTTGGAGAAGCACATCCAGCAGCTCTTGTTGAGGCTCCGGGATGCCTAAAAATCCTGATTTACCTTTTTTAATATTAATATTTGTAGTTTATAGGTGTAGAATTTAGGTGTTTTGTTAAGTTTTCTTTTAAATGCATTGTACACTGAGTTTTCAGCTATTAGTCAAAAGTACCATCTGTAAATTTTACTTTGTGGGTTTTCAGTTACTGAGTGTAGCCCATTTGTTACTGTACAGTTTACTAGCCACCATCTACCCTGTCCATCCACAGAGAGGTACCACCATAGGAGCACCACACATTAGATACTGTGTGGGTGGCAGACCATTTAAGCACATTGAGCACTGCATACATGTAGCGGTCAGTACATGTGTACATTTAGAGAGTATAGGTCAGATTTAACTGCTGACCCCACTGTCCTGCACAGTTAAAGTAATACTGTCACATCACACCTGATCCAGGTTAGTCAGAACAGGGGAGGGATTTTATAACACTGCGTACGACAGTGGGTCACCGGGACTGGAGATCCACTGCTCTCTCCCACAGGTATCAGACTGCAGTCCTGGAGGAGCACAGCACTGCCTTCTACAGCATTCTCTTCTGTTCAGCACAGTTGTTTCGGCTCATCAGCCAATTTGCTGGAGCAGCTTGTGTTAGAACAGGACCTTTATATAAGACAGTCTTTGCCCCCCCTCTTCTACACAGCTCTGTGGTTCTGTTATGTAGCACAACTGATTTAGCCCGTGCAGGGGATAATACTTAGAACACTGAGCAGGAGCTAATGACTGACTTTGGGGAACTATACTGTTAGAAGAGGGAGAACACTGAACTGTACCAGAGCTGTGACCCCCCAGGAACTGAGTTTGACACCCCTCTTTATCATTAGTGTATTTCTGACCCGGACAATCTCTTTTCTCATCCCAGCAGTGACACTGAGGTGTCTAGTATTGCTGTACCTGATACACTTTTACTACAACACCACACACTACCAGGTCAGGGTCACTACTGTGCTGAGAATGGACCACTATTTAAATAATATCTACCACCTGTGTTGGTCTCTTCCTGTTGATGGACAGGGCAGAAGATGACTGATGAATTGTGTAACAGCAAAGGGTCTCTAGCGTTTAAGTGTTAACCTACATCCCAGAAGACATTTCTGATAGATGGACGCTCAGTGTGTAGTACACTTTATAATACTCTGTTAGGATTTAGGTTTATGATCTGATGTGTTATTATATGTTTTAATGATAAGTAATGATTTAGTTTTGTTTATTATCCAGTTGTTTATTTGTTTATTTCCAGGATACTTTCACAATTGTACAGTACACTTACAAGATATTTATTAGTGTTGTAGTCTCTCCCTTTCCTATTTTCTCTCTCTCTATCACTCTCTCTGTCTATCTATATCTTTCTTTCTCTCTTTCACTCTCTGTCTGTCAATATTTCTCTCTTACTCTCTATCTCTCTATCACTCTCTGTCTATATACATCTCTCTCTTTCTATCTTTCTCTCTCTCTCCCTCTCTTTCTCTCTCCAGGTAGTGCTATTGCAGCGGTCCAAGGAGCTGCCTGGTCCTGATCTGAACATGTAGTCCCCAAGTCCTTCAGTACATCATCGAGGACTTTGTGAAGACTGCAGAGACGGTAATCAGTAGTCACTGGGCTTTAGGTGTAAGATGAAGCAGTGATTAGATTTATAGATATAAATGCTATATAGACTGGATTGTTTGTATAATCAGGTGATGTGTCTTTGTTTCTCATTGGTTGTGTCTGTAGGAGCTTGCCTTGTTATGTTTGGCCCTGTCTGAGTGATGTTTTCCATCCATCTCTCTTTCTCTCTCTCTCTCTCTCTCTCTCTCACTATCTATCTATCTATCTATCTATCTATCTATCTATCTATCTATCTATCTATCTATCTATCTATCTATCTATCTATCTATCTATCTATCTATCTATCTATCTATCTATCTATCTATCTATCCATCCATCTACAGGTCGTGTTATTGGAGCTGTCCACGGAGCTGCCTGGTCCTGATCTTCCTGCGTCAGCTTGATCCAACATCTAGTCCCCAAGTCCTTCAGTACATCATCGAGGACTTTGTGAAGACTGCAGAGACGGTAATCAGTAGTCACTGGACTTTAGGTGTAAGATGAAGCAGTGATTAGATTTATAGATATAAATGCTATATAGACTGATTGTTTGTATAATCAGGTGATGTGTCTTTGTTTCTCATTGGTTTTGTCTGTAGAAGCTTGCCTCGTTATGTTTGGCTCTGTCTGAGTGATGTTTTTTTTTCCATGTATCCATCCATTTCTCTCTCTCTCTCTCTCTTTCTACCTCTCTCTCTCTCTCTCTCTCTCTCTTTCTCTCTTTCTCTCTCTCACTATCTATCTATATACAGGTAGTGTTATTGGAGCTGTCCACGGAGCTGCCTGGTCCTAATCTTCCTACATCAGCTTGAGCCAACATCTAGACCCCAAGTCCTTCAGTACATCATCGAGGACTTTGTGAAGACTGCAGAGACGGTAATCAGTAGTCACTGAGCTTTTAGGTGTAAGATGAAGCAGTGATTAGATTTATAGATATAAATGCTATATGGACTGGATTGTTTGTATAATCAGGTGATGTCACTGGGTGTGTCTGTAGGAGCTTGCCTCGTTTTACTCGTTATGTGCCCTGTCTGAGTGATGTTTTCCTTCCATCTGTCCATCCATCTCCAAACATCAGAGACTTAAGCATGACCATGACGTACGTAGAGCTCTTTATTTTACTGTCCAGCGAGATCACATTACTGAATATCCTTGTTTCTGTTCTTCTAGCGTTTTGTAAAGCTTTGTTTTCTTTAATCTGTTTTTCTTCAGATCTACAACCATCTAATTCTGCAAGCCGGCCTGTCCACATTTAGCTGATGAAGAAGCGAAGATTTTTGTATATATTGTAAATATATTGTAAATATATAGTTTAATTAAATATTGTTAATTTTGTTGTTTCAGATGCCTCTAGTGCTTTATTTTCTCCTTTTTTATGAAAACATTCTTAAATAATTCATAATTTTAAGCCAAAACATTAAATCTCAGTCAAGGCAAAATAAATACAAATGATTATCCATAATAATTATAAATACTTTTATTATGTGACCTGATTCACTGTAAACTGTGTAAAGACTATTGTTTTATATAATGTTATTTTTCCACACAATGTGTTTTTAATAGCATCTCTTCACATCATATTATATCAAACTTTAAGGATTTTGTTTTTTGTAAAGCTGCCATTTTGAAGGGTGTTTACTTTGAAAATAATCTGAAATATTTCTTATGAAGAGTGAATTCTGCTGTAGGCTGAATAGACAGATATATCTAGGTGTAATTAAAAGATCAATCTTAATTAGCATGTAATCTTAATTGGTACATACACATTACCAACAGCATATGAATAAATAATAAACAATAGGAGGAAATAATAAATTCTACATAGTATAGCACTATCACATCACAGTAAGATGATCTGGGCTGGATTCCCGGTCCGGGTGGTTCTGTGTGGAGTGTGTATGTTCTCTCCGTGCTTGAGTGGGTTTCCTCCGGGTACTCCGGTTTCCTCCCACAGTCCAAACACATACATGTTAGGTTGATCCTCACTCTAAATTGGTTGTAGGTGTGAGTGTGTGTTGACCATGTGATTGACTGGTGACCTGTCCATGGTGTACCCACTCCCAGCTGTCCCGCTGGGATTGGCCCCCCCCCATGACCCCGACTAGCGGAATTAAGCCCCTGACTAGTGGGATAAAACTCGTGGACGTCCTTCGCGGCCCCGCTCTCCAGCCCCACTGGCGCTCCGGCGCCACCTGGTGCTCCGGAACGGAGGCGCTTCTGCTTCGCTGCCTCCGTGGACGTCAATGCAGCGCGGCCCGCTGCCTCCGTGGACGTCAATGCAGCGCGGCCCGCTGCCTCCGTGGACGTCAATGCAGCGCGGCCCGCTGCCTCCGTGGACGTCAATGCAGCGCGGCCCGCTGCCTCCGTGGACGTCAATGCAGCGCGGCCCTCTGCCTCCGTGGACGTCAATGCAGCGCGGCCCTCTGCCTCCGTGGACGTCAATGCAGCGCGGCCCGCTGCCTCCGTGGACGCCGCCGCAGTCCCGGCTCCCCAGCCGGCTCCTGTTCAAGCTCCCCGGTCTGTTCCCGTGCCTGCTCCCCGGACAGTGGTCCGGTCTGTTCCAGTGCCTGCTCCCCGGACGGTGGTCCGGCCTGCTCCCCGGACGGAGGTCCGGTCTGTTCCCGTGCCTGCTCCCCGGACGGTGGTCCGGTCTGTTCCCGTGCCTGCTCCCCGGACGGTGGTCCGGTCTGTCCCGCCTCCTGACTCCGCCCCCTGTGCGCCTCCTGACTCCGCCCCCTGTGCGCCTCCTGACTCCGCCCCCCGGACGGTGATCTGGGCGCCTCCTGACTCCGCCCCCTGTGCGCTTCCTGACTTTGCACCCAGAGCGCTTCATGGTTTTGTCCCGCGTAAGCTACCTGTTAAGGCAGACTTTGTTGCTCCCGCCCGCCCGCCCTGTTCTGTTTCTTTGCCTTGTTTTGTTCCCGTTTTTGTTCCTGTTCCCGTTTTTGTCCCTGTTCCTGTTTTTGGTTTCCGTGTTCCTGTCCCCGTCGTTCTGTTTGTTCCTGTTTTTCTGCCTTGTCCCCCTCCTGGTCTGTTGTCTCGTGTTTTGTCTTGTTCCCGGTTTTGAGTCCTGTCTGGTGTTTCGTTGTTTTCCTTGTCCTCGTTTTGGCCTCCTCCCGTTTCGTCTCGTCATCCTCCTCCTGAGTCTTCTCGTCAGCCTCCTCCCTTGGCCTCTCGTCGTGTTCCTCGTTTCTCTCGTCTCCCTCCTCCCTTGTCGTCTCGTCGGCTTCCTCCTGTAACTTCTCGTCGTCTTCCTCCCGTTTCGTTTCGTCGTCCTTACTCGTCCTCGTCTTTCCTGATTTGTTTGTCTGTCCCTGGTTTTTTGTTCTGGTTCCTGTTTGCCCGTTTTTTTCTGTGCCCGTTCCTGGTTTTCTGTGCCTGTTCCTGGTTTTCTGTGCCTGTCTGCCCGTTCCTGGTTTTCTCTGCCTATTCCTCTCTGCCCGTTCCTGGTTTTCTCTGCCTATTCCTCTCTGCCCGTTCCTGGTTTTCTCTGCCCGTTCCTGGTTTTCTGTGCCTGTCTGCCTGGTCTCTGTCTGTTCCTGGTCCGTCCGTCTGTCTGTTCCTGGTCTCTGTCTGTTCCTGGTCCGTCCGTCTGTCTGTTCCTGGTCTCTGTCTGTTCCTGGTCCGTCCGTCTGTCTGTTCCTGGTCTCTGTCTGTTCCTGGTCTCTGTCTGTTCCTGGTCCGTCCGTCTGTCTGTTCCTGGTCTCTGTCTGTTCCTGGTCTCTGTCTGTTCCTGGTCCGTCCGTCCGTTCCTGGTCTCTGTCTGTTCCTGGTCTCTGTCTGTTCCTGGTCCGTCTGTCTGTTCCTGGTGTCTGTCTGTTCCTGGTCCGTCCGTCTGTCTGTTCCTGGTGTCTGTCTGTTCCTGGTCCGTCCGTCTGTCTGTTCCTGGTCCGTCCGTCTGTCTGTTCCTGGTCCGTCCGTCTGTCTGTTCCTGGTGTCTGTCTGTTCCTGGTCCGTCCGTCTGTCTGTTCCTGGTCCGTCCGTCTGTCTGTTCCTGGTCCGTCCGTCTGTCTGTTCCTGGTCTCTGTCTGTTCCTGGTCCGTCCGTCCGTTCCTGGTCTCTGTCTGTTCCTGGTCCGTCTGTTCCTGGTCCGTCTGTTCCTGTTCTCCTGGTCCGTCCGTCTGTTCCTGTTCTCCTGGTCCCTGTTTTGTTTTCTGGGTCTCCTCCTCGAGGCGGGCTCCCGGGGTGTGTTCTCTTTCTCGCCTCCGGAGCTGCGTCCTTTGAGGGGGGGTGCTGTCACGCCTCCCGTCCATGTGCCCTTGTTTACGTCCCGTCCATGTGTTTCTGTTTCGTCGCGTGCTCCCTGTCTCCGCCTTTGCCCCGCCTCGCACACCTGTACCCCATCAGTGTTTAGTTTTGTCACCTGTTCCCTCTTGTTAGCCCGTTGATATATACCCAGTGTTTGCCCATGTCTGGGTTGGTCATTGTCGTGTTCTGTCGTGTCATTGTTTGTATACCAGTCCTTCTATCTCGTAGTTATTCTTCTGTGTATGTACCCCGTTTTGTTTTCCCTCCGTGGTTATTAAAAGTCATCTTTATTAGTATAAAGCTCTGCATTTGTGTCCGTTTACGTTCCTGCTGAGACCCCCTCCGTGACATCTGCTGAGAATTCATATGATCATATGTTGCAAACAACACATATTTTGCCAGTGGTGGTCTTAAGGCGGTCTCTTCCCAACGAGTGAAATTAAGCTCTATAATTCTATGCCCCACCTTGTAGGACCATAAAAAAAAGTATGTTAGTCCCAGTTGAGATCTAATAAGTGGTGCCTAGAAGTTAGGGGTGGTATTCCAAGGTCACGTCAGCACAAAAGAAAGAGAAACAGGAAGACCAAACAACATATGTCAACGTTCGCCTCCTTGATCTTAACCCTAGAGGCGCCAAAGCCTGATATTAGTATATTTGAGTACATATTTTGCCAAGTCACAGCAAAGGCCTGAACTGGACGCTGAGGAAGGTATCTCCTTCATTTTTGACCCAGTGTGAATCAGGATCAGTCCCGCCCTGGCCACCTTTTAGTTTTACATTCCCATGACCTGGCTTTACCTGTCTTGGCCTGGAAAAGCTTCAAAAGGCTTATCTTTAATAAATGTCAAGGCCCTTCTCTATTACAGCCACTCATGTCATTCCTAAATCTGACCACCAGAGGCCCTCATCACCACAATACACCTGTTTCACCAGCTTTAGTTTGTAAGTTTTACCCTCAGCCTGGCTTTAAAATGTAATGATTTATATTGTGAGGAGCAGTTTGCAGTCCCAACGTCAGTATATATACAGGTTTTAGTGCCCATAATGGGGTAAAACCTCACCCCTCAACCTCTCTCTCTCTTTCTTTCTCTCTTTCTCTCTCTCTCTCTCTGACACTCAATATACTACAATAAATTAATCCAGCTTTACTGTAGATCTGATGAAAAACATATTTTTCAGTACTGAATTTCTGTTATGTGTCACACAGTGTAATGAATCTTCAGCTGTTATATTAAATCCTTTTTTATTAGTTCAATGTTTTAAATCAGACCAATCAGTCTGTGTGAGGCAAACACGTCCACCCACTTTCAGGTTTATGTACATAATTGTGGTTAGAAATAAATCCCCCCTCAGTCTAGCAGCGCCCCCTTTGGTCAGACACCATTCACTGGGTTTGACTGTCACTGTTTGGCCTCTCTGAGGCGCCGTACTCTGTTGAGAAACTGTGCGCGAAGAGCGTAAAGAGAGGCGAGATGCGCAACTTGAATACAACCAGAGAAGTAACTACATAATTCGATAGATAGATAGATAGATAGATAGATAGATAGATAGATAGATAGACAGATAGATAGACAGATAGATAGATAGATACTTTATTGATTCCGAAGGAAATTTAGCAGCCAGTAGCAGTTACTACTGAACGAGTAGTTAAGATGTTAACAGTTATTCAGAATAGTTTACTATGAAATTCTTCATTCGGATTTCTTTCGAGTGGTGGTAATAGGAACAAGGGATATATGGCAAATATAGCAATTTTATGTTTTTTGGTCCACCCTCCAAAAACATCAACCCACACGTGTCATCTGAGTATTTACATTAAATGTTAATGACGGTAAAATAGTGTTAAACTAGTAAATTAGTTTATCACCAATTAATGTAAACATAAAACTACGCCAGGCAGCGTATTCATAACTATTTCATGTGAATACTTTAAAGGAGCTTTTAGTGGTGGACGTCTGGTTCCATTCACCACCACTGTGAACATTTCTAACTCGGCGTGTTTCTTAAGAACGAAGCATTTCACACCAAAACAATCTGAATTATTTTGTGTACATCTGAACTATGTACGTATATAGAGATTGATAACTCGTATATACTCTTTGGTATGTAAGATATTATAAAAAATAAGCGATATGATTTAGTGACCGTGTGAAATAAGTATGAATAATAGCATATCATCGATTGCAGGTCTTATTGGTGACGCCGAAACTTTTTTTCTATCGCGGAAACGTCCGTATTTGACGCCTCTCGGCTTCATCGCGAGCATCTTTGTTTAAAGCGGAAGTGACTCCGTGAAGTCGTATTTATGTTTTGTCGTCGTGGAGGCCGGACTGCGCTCCGGGTGAAAGGAGCTCGGTGTACCGACATATGTATGTTTTCTGTCCCGCGTAGAGACTCGCTGAGGTGCGGACAGGCAGAAGGAGCGGCCGGTCAGTCTGAGTCTGAGCCGGAGCTGATCGGTGATCGGTGGTCGAGCCTGTCTGCTCTCGTTGTGGGCGCTAACGTCTGTTAGCCAGTGAGAGAGCCAGGACGATCTGAACCGCTCCGTTAGATCGAGCTGACCGAGCCACTCCGGCCTCTCCGGTAAAGACAGTAGGCATGGCAACTAGGCGCCTGACCGACGCCTTCTTATTAATGCGGAACAATGCGATCCAAAACCGGCAGATTTTGGCTGAGCAAGTGAGTACACATGAGCCCCGCCGCACTCTGAACACACGTAGCAATGCTGCGGTGAGTCTAATGTTCATGTTCATGTTTCTGTGTGAATAGATCTGCTTTACTCTCTGTGTGTTGTACTGAGGCCGGAGTTGTTGGCCTCCTTATTGGAATTCCACCCGATCCACCTTAAATGGTTCAGCGATCACTGCTGCACTATTTAAGGTGGGACGGCCAGTTCTAATAAGACTGATAGCCAGTGAGCTGTCTGGTTTGTTGCAAGCTGATGGTGCTTCAACAAACCTTGCCTGATGTTGACATGCTGTGGAACCAAGCCAAGGAGCTGCAGATCCTCTGTCGTCGATTATGCACAGCACCGTGTGTAACCATAGCTCGCCGATCAATAAAACATCTGGGTTGGGGTGATATTTGGGTGCCCTACTCCTTCAATGCTCAGATCGGGACCTGTTAGGTCACAGTGACACAGTGGATGGAATGCATCACTGGAGCAACGTCACCTGTAGTCACGTGTGCCTGTAGGATAGTAATACACACCTGTCCTGGAAACCCTGGACCATGCATGGGCACCAACCGAGTTATGGAAAGGAAGACAGGGAGGCATCAATAAGACCTTTGTGGTGATGTTATCAGCTCCACTTGTCACTTTATAGGTTTATATGTCTCTATACTTATGTGTTACCCTATACTTCAATAGCCAGGACCCCCCACAGGACCACCACAGGGCAGTACAAGTACTCCAGTACTCCTATCTTGCTGGTCCACCTTGTAGATGTAAAGTCAGAGACAGTAGCTCATCTGCTGCTGCACAGTTTGTGTTCCTCTAGTCCTTCATCAGTGGACACAGGACGCCGCCCACAGGACACTGCTGTCTGGATAGTTTTGCTTGGTGGACGATTCTCAGTCCAGCAGTGACCCTGAGAGGTTTAAACACTCCAGCAGCACTGCAGTGTCTGATCCACTCACACCAGCACAACACACACTAACACACCACCTCTTCTTATTAGGGTTGGGTGCATTGATACATACATAATGAATAGATTCTGGCTCAAAAGTATCAATATTATTTATTTATTTAATTAGTATAGATCTATAATAGGAATTAATTTTCCTTTATATTAAATATTTACATGTGACTATTCAGTTGTTAATCTAATGCATAATGAATTACTGCTGATATTCAGTTGACATGAAAATGAACCTAAAAACATTGTTTTTACTGAATTGAACTATATTATTAAGTTTCTGGAAGTTTATTAAATATTAATATCAGACTTTCTGTTATTTGACATAACATACATACTTTCTGTATCAGTATTGGTGTCAGGACATTAGCCTCTGCAATACTTTGTATTAGATTGAATGGGAAATCTGTGCTGTCGCCCATCCCTTCTACTTATAGCTCTCTGAAGACCCATAATTGATTGTGTGTGATGTTGTCCTGTAAACTATTACACTTGTCCAAAGTAACATAGTGCTATAGCCGGCACTTCAAGTCTGAATACAATCTAAATGATTTTGAACCCGTTACCTAATGTTTCTTTTAACACATCACAGCTTACCACAGTTCACTTCTAGTATTTTAGTGGAGCTAAAATGATCAAAATGATACCACAACCTTAAGTATCTGCTGATACTGATCCGAACCCGAGTCTTTAACCTTCTCTTAATCAACTGAGCTATCAATAATACAATACAATAATACTCTTCACTTAACCAGCCGTGTAAATAGCCTCATAATGAATCTGTGAAGCAGATATTCTACTATGTTAATGGAAGAATAGCCCACGACATGACTCAGTTACGCAATACTTCTGTTTATTTATATTTAGACTTCACACACACCTTTAGCAGCGCGTTTGATTGGTCCACAGCTTTGAACATTCACAATGAAATTTAAAGTAGAGCTCTGTGCAGAAGTTTAATAAAGCATGGATAGGTTGGTGATAGTTTATGTCATATCAGATCATATTTTATTTTCTGATATCTAATCCTGTGATGTTGGTCAGTGTCAGGGCCTGGCGATACAATACATATTGTGATACAGCGGACAAGATTCAATTAGAGCTGGAAAGATCGATCGGCTATGTATCGGTATTGGCCGATTTTTAATCAAAATATGACGTTAAACAAATGAGCTTAATTACTGTATTTCCAGCTAGCGTTTTGTTGAAACCCCCTCCGGCCAGGTACTTGCAATTCCTATCTGAACCACTAGGTGGAAACACATACCCTTTCATTTTCCACAGACTGACTGAAGCGGCGGCCTCGCAAGAACAGTTTTCCTTTGCATTGCGTCTGTCTGGCAGCTTGTTGCCGTATGTGACACAGACACACTGCACACAGCTGAATACAGTGAGTATCAGCAAACAGCAGAGCTAGCACGCACAGCTAACACAAAACAAACAACCCAGAACACCATACAGACCAGATCTGACCGGTACGAACAGAACAGCAGCAGCAATTCAAGATCTACATTTAATGACTGCAGATTTAGTTTAAAATAACAGAATCTGCGTTTAATGACTGCAGTTTTTACTGCATGTATTTAATTAGATTTTTCGTTTTAAATTAAGGGTCTAAATGTAATGATTACAGTTTTGGAGATATTTGTTTGATTTACTTTGTTTATTTTCTGTTAATTTAGTAAAAAATATTATGCTGTTTCACATGAGCTTGTTAAAAATGGTAATATTGCTTGCGCTAATAACTACATGTAGCCCTGCCGTGGCATATAGTCCCGCCCTCTATCAGTATCGGCTATCGGCCGTTGGCGCTGAAAGGTGATCGGCGATCGGAATCGGCCTCAAAAACGCTGATCGGTGCATCTCTAGATTCAATATATCACGATACTGCAAGCAAAGTGATATATTGTGATTTTTCAAATCCTACTATTAAAACATGCTACTGTATGAACAGGTTTGCAAATGTTTACAATAGTATTGCGTCCTTGTGCTGCTTGTTAATGTTGTAGTGGAGCTGAAAATGGATTACAACACTGCCATCAAGTGGTCAGAGGTTTAAACACAACACACAGTGATTCACTGTCTGCCAGAAATCTGTGTATCAATACTGTGTTTTTGAGAATCGATACAGTACCACTAAACATAATATCCCGATATTCGATATTTTCTTACACCCCTAGTACCAATAGTGGGTATTGTGCCTATAGTTTAAAACTAAACTCTGAAGGATCTAAGAAGTTGATTGGAGCTCTCCTGAGCTACACAGCACTTCAGTCAGGTTTGTGTTGAGGTTTACTTCATGACGTCAGGATTTAGAATTGATCAGGATTATAATTCACAGCGAACTGTGTTTAATAGTCCTGTGTAGCAGCAGTTTCAGGCTTATGAGTTTGACCACACGTCTGAGTCATCCTCCCACCGAATCCACAACCCTACGCACCTCTGACTCTGTCCACCTGGAGTGGAATTCGAGGTGCAGTGCTACATTTCTCACATTCTTTCACCCATAAAAACTGATTACAGAGAGACGGAAATCTTTTTTTGGATGGTATGGTGTCAGCTGAATCCTGAGAAACTGCTGACTGAAGGTATAAAACTCAGACAGCTCCTGCTTTCTTTGCTAGACTTAATTTAGACGTCCTACCTGCAGCGTTTCAGAGCGTCGGAATGCTTTGACTTCCATGAAGGGTGTTTTGTTTTGTCTTCAAGTTCTTTTCCTTAGATCTCGCTAACAGATAGTAAATCTAGATCAGTGGTTTTCAGTCCTGGTAACACAGCAGTGTCGCTCTGTATGTATGTTTTTACTGCTCTAACAAACCCAGTTCAGCTCAGGAAGAGCTTGTTAAGGAGCTCTGTAGTTCAGGGAGACCTGGTTAAGGAGCTCTGTAGTTCAGGAAGAGCTTGTTAAGGAGCTCTGTAGTTCAGGAAGAGCTTGTTAAGGAGCTCTGTAGTTCAGGAAGAGCTTGTTAAGGAGCTCTGTAGTTCAGGAAGAGCTTGTTAAGGAGCTCTGTAGTTCAGCAAGAGCTTGTTAATGAGCTCTGTAGCTCAGGGAGACCTGGTTAAGGAGCTCTGTAGTTCAGGAAGAGCTTGTTAAGGAGCTCTGTAGTTCAGGAAGAGCTTGTTAAGGAGCTCTGTAGTTCAGGAACAGCTTGTTAAGGAGCTCTGTAGTTCAGGGAGACCTGGTTAAGGAGCTCTGTAGTTCAGGAAGAGCTTGTTAAGGAGCTCTGTAGTTCAGGAAGAGCTTGTTAAGGAGCTCTGTAGTTCAGGGAGACCTGGTTGAGGAGCTCTGTAGTTCAGGGAGACCTGGTTGAGGAGCTCTGTAGTTCAGGGAGAGCTTGTTAAGGAGCTCTGTAGTTCAGGGAGACCTGGTTGAGGAGCTCTGTAGTTCAGGAAGAGCTTGTTAAGGAGCTCTGTAGTTCAGGAAGAGCTTGTTAAGGAGCTCTGTAGTTCAGGAAGACCTGGTTGAGGAGCTCTGTAGTTCAGGGAGACCTGGTTAAGGAGCTCTGTAGTTCAGGGAGACCTGGTTAAGGAGCTCTGTAGTTCAGGAAGAGCTTGTTAAGGAGCTCTGTAGTTCAGGAAGAGCTTGTTAAGGAGCTCTGTAGTTCAGGAAGAGCTTGTTAAGGAGCTCTGTAGTTCAGGAAGAGCTTGTTAAGGAGCTCTGTAGTTCAGCAAGAGCTTGTTAATGAGCTCTGTAGCTCAGGGAGACCTGGTTAAGGAGCTCTGTAGTTCAGGAAGAGCTTGTTAAGGAGCTCTGTAGTTCAGGAAGAGCTTGTTAAGGAGCTCTGTAGTTCAGGAACAGCTTGTTAAGGAGCTCTGTAGTTCAGGGAGACCTGGTTAAGGAGCTCTGTAGTTCAGGAAGAGCTTGTTAAGGAGCTCTGTAGTTCAGGAAGAGCTTGTTAAGGAGCTCTGTAGTTCAGGGAGACCTGGTTGAGGAGCTCTGTAGTTCAGGGAGACCTGGTTGAGGAGCTCTGTAGTTCAGGGAGAGCTTGTTAAGGAGCTCTGTAGTTCAGGGAGACCTGGTTGAGGAGCTCTGTAGTTCAGGAAGAGCTTGTTAAGGAGCTCTGTAGTTCAGGAAGAGCTTGTTAAGGAGCTCTGTAGTTCAGGAAGAGCTTGTTAAGGAGCTCTGTAGTTCAGGGAGACCTGGTTAAGGAGCTCTGTAGTTCAGGAAGAGCTTGTTAAGGAGCTCTGTAGTTCAGGAAGAGCTTGTTAAGGAGCTCTGTAGTTCAGGGAGACCTGGTTAGGGAGCTCTGTAGTTCAGGGAGACCTGGTTGAGGAGCTCTGTAGTTCAGGGAGACCTGGTTGAGGAGCTCTGTAGTTCAGGGAGACCTGGTTAAGGAGCTCTGTAGTTCAGGGAGACCTGGTTAATGAGCTCAGTAGTTCAGGAAGAGCTTGTTAAGGAGCTCTGTAGTTTAGGAAATGCATGTCAATGAGTTGATTAGTTAAGGAAGAGCTTGTTATTAAGTTTATTAGTTCAGTTATAGCCTGTTAATAAATTAATTGGTACAGGAAGCAGGTGCTAATGAGTTGATTAGTTATGAGAGTGGTCATTAATTAGTTGATCGGTTCAGGAAGAGCATGTTATTGAGTTCATAATTTCAGAGATGGCTTTTTAATGATTTTATTACTACTTCAGGAAGAGCTTGTAATGAGCACATTATCTCAAGAAGTGCGTGTCACTGAGTTTATTAGTTCAGGGAGAGCGTGTTAATGAGATGATTAGTTGAGAAGGGGGGTCCTGTGGAAGGTTCTATTGTGGGTCCTGTGGAAGGTTCTATTGTGGGTCCTGTGGAAGGTTCTGCTGCATGCATGAATGTGTGATGGGCTACCCTGGCTTATCCTGTGTTTGAGACACTTTGCTATCATGTCTTAAGCTTGATAGCTTGCAACCTTATTTGTGGTAAGCTGAATATATCCAGTACAATCATGTGAGAAATTTTATGTTTATTATATATATATATATATATTATGACTAGTATTCATAAAAGAGAAGTTGATTATTCAATATCAAGAACAATTCCAGCCTTATTTACACCACATTTAACAATTTTAAGCCTCAAAATTTCATTATTAAATAACCATCTTATCTTACTAAGTGAACAAACATTTAAGGTTTGGATTTGTTTCAATCAGTTCTTCTGTAAAGACTGTATTCAGACCTCTCTGTTGGTTTTATTCATTTTTACATGTTCCTGCTCTGTTTTTGGGGTGATTCTTAATCGGGGCTTTTAGTCGAGCACACTGGTTCTCTGCTGTGATGGTGGTGTAGCTGCTCCTTCGCTTACTCCTGTCTGTTTGTGCTTTTTCCACTGAGACCTGCATGCGTCTTCATAGAGTTTCACTCTGCATGTTGTGCTGGACATTTAGTTCTCTGTTATGTTTGATCTTGTATTTGGATGCATGCCAGTTGATCTGTATATTAATTTGTTATGAAATGAAAGCTTTTTAGCATCTTTTACTTCTTTTAAGTTGTGATGTAGTGAATAAATGTTAAATAAGTGTTAAATCTGTGATTTATAGCAAGCTTGTTTAATGTTTGATCTCAGATGTTGTTAAATTGATTAAATGTTCTGGAATTTGGGCTTTATCTGCTGTAAAGTAGGGCTGTGTATCATCACTGTCGTATCAAAACCTTCTGTTTGTTTGTTTTTTCACAATTTAAAGACTCCGGCAGCCGTCCACACTGCCTAAAAGCTTAATAATGTTTTATTTGTATTTGAAGAAATTACATAGACTATAGACTTACTGTTTACATGCTGTGAGGTTTTCTTATGACAGTGATGAGGTGCCATCCCATAATAATTCTCTTTTGATCAGGAATGGACAAAGTTCTTAAGATCTGTTTCTATGCAGCAGTAAAATTAATTAATAATAATTTTGTCCAAACCTGAACAGTGTGTGTTTTGATGCTGATCTGTTTTGGGCTCCTCCGCTCTCACTTGCCCTTTCTCTGTCTCCCCTTCCCTCTCTTCCTCCCCCCACACTCTCTCTCTGTTCCCTGATTGGATGGGACTGCGCTGGGCTCTGCCAATCACATTAGGAGTACGATGAGGTACCGCCCAATCATTTTACATCATGAGGAGAATCGCCTCCACAGAACTTTAACAAATCAGAGATTATACGCTAATGTTCTACATTCATAATATTTCTTCTCTCTCTCCTCTCTCTCAATCTCTTTCTCTCTCCTCTCTCTCTTCTCTCTTCTCTCTCTCTTCTCTCTCAATCTCTTTCTCTCTCCTCTCTCTCTCTCTCTTCTCTCTCTCTCCTCTCTCTCCTCTCTCTTCTCTCTCCTCTCTCTCTTATCTCTCAATCTCTTTCTCTCTCTTCTCTCTCTCTCCTCTCTCTCTCTTCTCTCTCAATCTCTTTCTCTCTCTTCTCTCTCCTCTCTCAATCTCTTTCTCTCTCCTCTCTCTCTCTCTCTTCTCTCTCTCTCTCTTCTCTCTCTCTCTCTCTCTCTCTCTCTCTCTCTTCTCTCTCCATCTCTTTCTCTCTCCTCTCTCTCTCTTTCTCTTCTCTCTCTCTCTCTCTCTCTTCTCTCTCAATCTCTTTCTCTCTCTCCTCTCTCTCTCTCTCTCTCTCTCTCTCCTCTCTCTCTTTCTCTTCTCTCTCTCTTCTCTTTCTCTTCTCTCTCTCTTCTCTTTCTCTTCTCTCTCTCTTCTCTTTCTCCTCTCAATCTCTCCTCTCTCTCTCGTTCTCTTCTCTCTCTCTCTTCTCTCTTCTCTCTCTCTCTTCTCTCTCTCTTCTCTCTCTCTCTTCTCTCTCTCTCCTCTCTCTCTCTCTCTCTCTCTCCTCTCTCTCTCTCTCTCTCTCTCTCTCTCTCTCTCAGTTGGCAGATGATCGCATGGCTCTGGTTTCTGGAATTAGTTTGGATCCAGAAGCTGCGATCGGCGTCACCAAACGACTCCCACCCAAATGGGTAGAAGGTGTGGACGAGGTAACGATGAGTTAAAAAAAAATGTATTTAAAAAATTATTTAACCTCTTTATTAGCTCTGAGAGGGGCTTAACTTAGTGACCGATACATATCACTGATATCATATCATATCATATTGCTGTTGTGTTTGTTTTTGTGCACACATAATAAAATACAACAGAAAAATTAATTTATTTAAATAACGTTGGATATCTTATAATAACTATCAAATCAGTCACTTATGATGGTACATTGTGGACTTAAGACAAGAACAGTAGATGTTTGAGCCCTTGAAGTTAGTTTAGATGGTTTAACACATACTGCTACCACTACAGTAGCCAACTAACCATATTCTTATTTTCTCACTAAAAGACCAGAACCAGTCTAACTGTACAGACCGTAAACACGGCCTATGTTCTTAGGAGTGAGCAATTAAACGTGTTGAGCTTTGAAAGCTCGTCTTATGTTTTCTTATAAGAAACTAGCATTGACACATTTCCCACTGCTTTCCAAGCTTTTACTGATGTCAGCACTAGTGATGAGTAGTTGAACTCATTGATTCAGCAGCATGTCTTGGAGTCGTCATAGACTTTTGGCTAAAGACTCTAAGAGTCTAAATTGCTTGGAGTTGATTCTTCGTCAAGTGTTTAAACAGTGCCAACACTGTGATCACAAACTATGCTCACAAACACATTTGATTTAGGAGGCAATGAACTATTATTACAAACAACACAAGGAAAAAATACCAAGAACAATGTACCAGCTTCTTATTCAATAGTCAGTCCACCTTAAATGGCACTGCAGTTACATTCAGGTACTGGTGCACCGTTAAGGTAACCACTGCATCACTTTAGGTGGACTGGAAAAACCATATACGGAGCTGACGAATTCCAAGAAAACTTTAGCCTCTTAAAAACAGAAAAAAGAATACTTTAAAGAAGTATATACTATAGTAATGTTTTAGTATATCACTCATTATATGAAATAAACTGATATTTTATCATATCACAGTAATCTCTAACTACTGAAAATTTCTGATAAAGACGTTCATCACTGGCTCTGGGACTGTTAAAATAAAGTGGTGTCAGTGAGTCACCTCCATTAATTCCAGATGCAAGAGTCTGAATCGATTCAAGAAAATTGGACAGTCATGCATCACTAGTCTGATTGTAAAACGGCAAAATAGACACAAGGGGGAGCACTAACATCCTTCCACAGCAGCCACACTGACGAGGCTGCCTGCAGACGTTTATATTAGTTGCTGTTAGGTGTTGCCCAATTATCTCAGTATTACATTAAATTTGCTGAGACTCTGCAGAAGGCTGATGTTTAGTAGAAGTTTCTATATCCGTGTTAATGGAGGTCTACAGTTCCGTAGGACCCTCTATTGGCTCTCCTCAGGCTGACTGTGATGATCTCAGATGAACCATGAATGTTTTATCCACAGATTCAGTATGAGATCACACGTATACGGCAGAAGATGAAGGAACTGGCCAGCCTGCACGATAAACACATGAACCGACCCACGCTGGACGACAGCAGTGAGGAGGAGCACGCCATAGAGATCACTACACAAGAAATCACACAGGTTAAACACTCCCACCCCTACACTGACACACTCACACATAGCACACCCATATACAGTACGTATCATACACCAATCAGCCATAACATTACAACCAGCTCCTTGTTTATACTCTTATTGAACATTGTATCTGCTCCACTGACCATATAGGAGCACTCTGTAGTTCTACACTTACAGACTGTAGTCCATCTGTTCCTCTGGGTTCTTTATTAATCAATGATCGGGACATCCAAAAGACCACCACAGAGCAGGTGTTATTTCAGGTATTATTTGGGTGGTGAATCATTCTCAGCACTGCAGAGACTCTGACGTGGTTGTGGTGTGTTGTGCTGGTGCGAGTGGATCAGACACAGCGGTGCTCCTGGAGATTTTAAATACTGTGTCCACTCACTGTCCGCTTTGTTAGACACTCCTACCATAGTGACCATAGCTCATCTATTAGTTCAGCAGTGAAACCGACATATTTAAAAACTGATCCACTCGCACCAGCACCACGTCAGTGTGCCTGCAGTGCTAAGAATGATCCACCACCAAAGTTATAAATACCTGATCTGTGGTGGTCCTGTGGGGGTCCTGATCATTGAAGAACAGGGTAATAAAGTATACAGAGAAACAGATGAACGACAGTCTGTAAGTGTAGCTCCTGTATGGTCAGTGGAGCTGAGATTTCAAGGAGAACATTTGAGGTTTGAGTCTGGAATTTAGAATATATTACACCATAAAGCTTCACTGGAAATGATACAAGTACCATAGAGCCCATTAATCCATTTATTAATTACCTATTTAATCCATTAATTTATTAATGCAATTATCCATGAATCTGTATTCTGTGAATCCATTACTGTTAGTCTGTTTATGCATGTATTTATTATTATATAATCTATTAACCTATTATTCTGTTAGCTTATTAATCTATTACTCTCATGTGCGTGTGTAGATGTTCCACCGGTGTCAGCGGGCAGTGACGGGGCTGCAGTCTCGGTGTGGTCACTGTACAGAACAGGAGGAGAGGCTCCTCAGAAACGTGGTCGCTTCCCTCGCTCAGAGTCTTCAGGAGCTCTCCACCAACTTCAGACACACACAGTCCAGCTATCTGAAACGTGAGGTCACCTCCCACTCCCCCTCCTCCACTGTGATCTGTGCTATTTCACGATATCGCTGTATTTAACTCTACCTTTCTGTCAACCTCAGGAATGAAGAATCGTGAGGAAAGGTCCAAGCACTTTTTTGACTCCGGTCCTCTGATGGAGGAGGATGAAGACGTAGCTCTGTATGATCGGGTGAGAGACGGATAAACAAGAACAAACAAATAAAACTAAATAGCTGAAATATCTCTCACTGCAGATAACTTCCACCTGACTTCTCTCTCTCTCTCTCTCTCTCTCTCTCTCTCTCTCTCTCACTCTCACTCTCTCTCAGGGGTTTACAGATGACCAGCTCGCTCTGGTGGAGCAGAACACAGTGATGGTTGAGGAGCGAGAGCGAGAAATCAGGCAGATCGTCCAGTCCATCTCTGACCTTAACGAGATTTTCCGAGACCTGGCTGGGATGGTGGTGGAGCAGGTCAGTGGTTGTCCTCCTGCTAGAGAGTGAGAGAGATAGAGAGTGGATAAGCCCCATATCTCAGCTGTGAAGATCGGATTAGATGTCTTCAGTGATTCTGATGTTTATATGCAGAATTACAGAAATAAGACACAGACGTGGACCTCTGTCATGTCATAATTGGAAGAATAACTTACCTGCATTACTTATTCTTAAATAAAATAAATTAAAACATTATTAAAAATACTTTTGATAAGGAAAAGCCGGTGACAGTTTATCTCTGGGCTCTAAACAGGGAACAGTCCTCGACCGAATCGACTTCAACGTGGAGCAGTCCTGCATCAAAACAGAGGACGGACTAAAACAACTACAAAAGGTAAAGATCCTTTGTTAGAGCTTTTATTAAGCAATAACGAGTACTTATGGTTGATGACAGTAGCTTAAAGGTGCCATAGAATGCATGTATTCAGTAATTTATATTGTTCTCTAATGTCTACATAGAAGGTATGTGACTTTGTTTGGGGTGAAAAATGTCCAGATGTGGGTTTAAACCCATTTACATCCCATAATTTGGTCCTAGAATGAAAGAAGCTGTTGTTTTGTTGAGTTTATGAAAATATATATATATATATATATATATATATATATATATATATATATATATATATATATATATATATATATATACACAAACAAATAATAAAAATTAAAAAAATAAATTAACTATCCACCCCATTAACCCCCTCAATTGTTAATTCAGCAGTAAGAGTTTTAAAAAAAGGTAATAAAAGGTTGCGACGGGGACCCTGATTTAATAATATTTTTATTATATTATCCAAATACTTACAGCATACAGTATCAAAACTCCCAAGCTCAAATACAGAAACACTATATACCATAAAGTAATACTGATGTTAAAAATAAATAAATAAATAAATAAATACATAACAAAAAATGATGTAAACAGAGTGACAAGAAGACCATGATGAGTCATTAAAGAAGATGGCAATAAAATAAAGAATAAGACAAGAGTAAATAAATAGCTAAACAGGACATGTATAAATAAAGTAAACAGAACCAAAAGTAAGATTTTAATAAAAAAGAGTGAATAATAAAAACAAGACAAACTGAAAAAACACAGGGGTAATAACTCTAAAATAGTAAAAGAAATAATATTAATCCAAAATAAAAGAATGGTAAAATAAGAATAAAAAATAATTTAATAATAAATAATAATAATAAATAAATAAATAAATAAAATAATAAAAAATCAAGAAACCGAAATTAAAAGTATAGATAAAAAAAATAAAAAATTAAAAAACTATAACTCTATAATCTAAAGATCTATAACTATAATCTAAAGATATGATAAGAGAACAAAAAGCTTAGTTGAAACAGTCACAGGCTGTCTGAAGGTAGTCAGAAACTAAAGGTTTGAAAATGATTGAGTGACCCCAGTCATTTATATCAATAAAAATGACACTGTTGAAGAACAGGACCCAGATTTAATATAAATAAACAAACCTTAATCTTAATTCTACTTATTCACGTGTGACAATATAAATACAGTTTTCCATTCTATGGTACCTTTTCAGAAAATATTTGTTTCTATAGGTTGTATAATTAAACACGTGGTGCTGTACAGATGATAACAGACTGTTTTTCTCTGCAGGCTGAACAGTATCAGAAGAAAAACCGGAAGATGCTCATCATTTTAATCCTGTTCGTCATCGTCGTCATTCTAATAATTATTCTGTTCGCAACAAAGTTTTAGTGACTCATTCCTCGTGTGAGTGTGTGTGTGAGAGTGAATGAGTGAGTGGGGTGGGGGGGTTCCTGTCTTAAAGGAGTCCTTCATGTGAGCCATCTCTTCTGACCTCGGCGTAAAGAAACACAGAAACAGCGCCCCCCCTCCATGGCCTCCGTGTGTCCTGTCCTCTGAAATTTGCTGACTATCCAAAATACTTCATTATGACGGAGTGGTATATATTTTTTCTTCAGTCTTGTCGTCTGCTTTGGCTCTCATTGAGGATCTTCATCACGGCTGTTACAGTCCAGTGTTACAAAATCAGATTTTAAAGGAAAAAGGAAGTATTTTCAGAAGATCTATTTTTGTCTCTCTTTGTTCCAAAAGATGATCCTGTCAGGTTTCACAGTTCGGCAACCACAGCGTTGGGTTCTGAGTGCTGTTGTTGGTGCTGGTTTATATTTATATATATATATATATATATATATATATATATATATATATATATATATATATATATATATATATATATAATCGTTGCTGTCCTATGAAAAATGTCTTTTCCCAAAAAATTTCAACTTTACAGGAGAGACTTTACTTTCAATGTAAGTCAATGAAACCAGATGTTTCTCCAAGCCATTTTGGAGCACTTCTATTGGTCCATTGACCATGAAATGGTGTAAAAAACTCAAAATTGACAAAAATGGAGAGACATGTTTCTTATTGGACAGCAACGATATATATATATATATATATATATATATATATATATATACACACACACACACCCAAACTACCCAAACTACAGGTCAAAAGTTTTAGATCACTACCAATCAGATGTTTTAGAACACTGCCTGTCCAAAGGTTTAGTACTCTGAGAGTGTACCAACACTTTTGACTGGTAGTCATCCAGAACTGTTGACCGGTAATGTTTGGCTGGTAGTCTAGTAAGATGTTTGACTGGTAGTGTATGTGTGTGTATATATAACCGTCTGCATTTGATGGATGCCGTTGTTTTTGGACTTTCAAGTCTGTGTGTGCTCCAGTATTTGACAAGCAGACAGACAGACAGACAGACAAACGTGAGCACTGCTAAGAGGAGAAAAGAGGAATCAGTTGAGGCTCAAGGGGTTTCACTCATCTTTTTTTCTATCATTTTTTCCTTCTTTTGTTTTCTGTTAAACTTTTTTTTTATTATAATATCTGAGAGAGACGCACTATATCTGTGGAAATATTCCAGTGTCTTGTTTTATCCTCCTGAGCTCTGTGTAGCACTTTATAGTCCAGCTTCATGTTTCCATCTGTGTCTCTGTTATTACCCCCCATCTTTTTTTTTTATCTCAGCTGATTGATGATTTGCTGCCTTTATCAAGCTGAACTTTCACTCCGGACTGAACTTCGACTCCTGATCCCCACTCATGGTCCTTGTTGGAACTGGTCATGTGACTGTACTACTGTCTCCTGTACAATATGAATTAATGATTATTTATTTTAAATGCAAGAATGTGTACAAACGATGTGGTAGTCGAGAACATGGTATGGAAGGTGTGTCTATAATTGTGGGGGAAAAGGCTAAATTATATACAGTTATTATCTACTAATGGTATCCAAACTGAACTATTTTCTCTTTAAAGTGTATTTTCTGATCTGTTGAAGGGTGAAATCTGTATGAACATATTCAGAGTGGTTTGAGAAGTGTAGACATTGCATTTTCAGTCCACTACAGAAACAGCTGTGTCCGTTTTAAGAAGGCCGGTAATTAAAAATCATGTTTCGGAGTAAAAAATGTCTGTTTCTCACTGTCGTACACAGTTTCGAGTCCGTTCATCATTAAATGTTTGTTGGTTTTTGATGACTGTGCGACTGACACCTGCTCTCGGTACAAAACTCTGTTTAATCTGACATTTAATCTTATACAAGAACTGGATGTTGGACAGTTTTTAAGAAAATTAAACATAATGCTTGAACCTTGTGCAGTGGTCTCTAATCTACATCATGTATTTTACCTGTTTAAGATCATGGAGAAAGAAAAACTTCATCCTTGAAATTATATAATTATAACATGACCACAAACATGAGCTAACATTTAAATCATTAAATTAAATTAAATCTCTTTTCTTAATATACTTTGTGAGTTAGAATTCTTTACAGATGTGGTGATAGAAACCAGACTAATGAGTTTCTAAAGAGTTTAATGTCTCGAAAAGCTCCCTCCCAACAATTTATTACTTAAAATCAATTTATATGGGGGATATTTCAGTATAATTCAGTGGTCGAGATGTAATTAGAGTCATTTAGAGTGGTTTGATGTGAAGTGTTTAATTGTGGAGACCTTTCTTTACAGTGGTGGTGAATGGAACCAGAAATCCCAATGTCTACTCAATAAATATATCCATAATTTAATCATTAATATATAAGCCAAATCATGAAGATATAAAAGGCTATTTTTATCTCAGAGATGTTGATTGAAACCAGATGTCTAAAGAGTTTAAGGTCTCTAATAGCTCCCCCACACAATGAATTACTTAATATTACTTAACATATATTTGTATAGATGATATTGCAGAATTTCTATATAATTCAATGGTTGAGTCATTTAGTGTGGTTTGGTGTGAGGTGTTTCATTATGGAAACTTTTCTTTACAGTAGTGGTGATAGAAACCAGGGGTCCCTGTGTCTAGTCAATATATATTCATAATTTAATAATTAATATGTAAACAAAAGCATGAAGAGTTGTTTCATATAAAAGGCTCTTTTCTTAAGTGTTGATAGAAACCAGACGTCTAAAGAGTTTGTCTTTAGATGTTCCCTCACATCACAATTTATTGCTTAAAATTTACATGAGGGGCTACCACACAATTTCTGTGCAATTACATGGTTGAGATGTAAACAGATATTATGGTTTGGTGTGTAGTGTTTAATTGTGGAGACTTTTCTTTACAGTGGTGGTGAATGGAACCAGACGTCCCAAAGTCTACACAACAAATATATCAGTTTTATTTACTATCGAAAGCCACCAGTAAACCAACACGTGTCTTTTGATTCAAGATTCAAGAGTTTTATTGTCATATGCACAGCAGAACAGACAGTACACTGTACAATGAAATTCTTACTTTGCTGTTCCTCCATTCACCAATAGATAAAGATAACAAAACAAAACAAAATAATAATAAAAATATATACAAAATATACAAAGTATAATAATATAAGTTGAAGTAAATAAAAGTATTTTTATATAGTTAAAAAATACAAAATGAAAGTTACGTGTGCTTTTATGTGCAAGTATAAAGAGCAGCAGCCATAAAGTGCCAGTAACAAATGTAAACAATAATGTTTTGTGCGAGTAGTGAATGTAAACAGTATTGTATGTAAACAGCAGTACAGTGAGTGTAAACAGTATAGTATGTAAACAGCAGTACAGTGAGTGTAAACAGTATTGTATGTAAACAGCAGTACAGTGAGTATAAACAGCAGTACAGTGAGTGTAAACAGTATTGTATGTAAACAGCAGTACAGTGAATGTAAACAGTATTGTTTGTAAACAGCAGTACAGTGAGTGTAAACAGTATTGTATGTAAACAGCAGTACAGTGAATGTAAACAGTATTGTATGTAAACAGCAGTACAGTGAGAGTAAACAGTATTGTATGTAAACAGCAGTACAGTGAATGTAAACAGTATTGTATGTAAACAGCAGTACATTGAGTGTAAACAGTATTGTATGTAAACAGCAGTACAGTGAATGTAAACAGTATTGTATGTAAACAGCAGTACAGTGAGAGTAAACAGTATTGTATGTAAACAGCAGTACATTGAGTGTAAACAGTATTGTATGTAAACAGCAGTACAGTGAGAGTAAACAGTATTGTATGTAAACAGCAGTACATTGAGTGTAAACAGTATTGTATGTAAACAGCAGTACAGTGAGAGTAAACAGTATTGTATGTAAACAGCAGTACATTGAGTGTAAACAGTATTGTATGTAAACAGCAGTACATTGAGTGTAAACAGTATTGTATGTAAACAGCAGTACATTGAGTGTAAACAGTATTGTATGTAAACAGCAGTACAGTGAGAGTAAACAGTATTGTATGTAAACAGCAGTACAGTGAGTGTAAACAGTATTGTATGTAAACAGCAGTACAGTGAGTGTAAACAGTATTGTATGTAAACAGCAGTACAGTGAATGTAAACAGTATTGTATGTAAACAGCAGTACAGTGAGAGTAAACAGTATTGTATGTAAACAGCAGTACAGTGAGAGTAAACAGTATTGTATGTAAACAGCAGTACAGTGAGAGTAAACAGTATTGTATGTAAACAGCAGTACAGTGAGAGTAAACAGTATTGTATGTAAACAGCAGTACATTGAGTGTAAACAGTATTGTATGTAAACAGCAGTACATTGAGTGTAAACAGTATTGTATGTAAACAGCAGTACAGTGAGAGTAAACAGTATTGTATGTAAACAGCAGTACATTGAGTGTAAACAGTATTGTATGTAAACAGCAGTACAGTGAATGTAAACAGTATTGTATGTAAACAGCAGTACAGTGTATGTAAACAGTATTGTATGTAAACAGCAGTACAGTGAATGTAAACAGTATTGTACGTAAACAGCAGTACAGTGAGTGTAAACAGTATTGTCTGTAAACAGCAGTACAGTGAGTGTAAACAGTATTGTATGTAAACAGCAGTACAGTGAGTGTAAACAGTATTGTCTGTAAACAGCAGTACAGTGAGTGTAAGGTGCAGTTAAAATCAGACCAGTTTTTTGCGTTTTTTATGTTATGTTGATGATAATAAAATAGAGACAAATCTGAAAATAATATGTTTAATATTGGGGACTATTTTGCCTCACCTCGCCCTGCGTGTATCCCTCCACCAAGAATCGGTGGAGCTACTTTTGGCTCACTTCAGATTAACAGGTTTCAGAGGTGGAGCTGAAGTCTCTCGCGAGGCTTGCGCGTGTTCTCGCGAGATGTAAATGCGGCTGTAGAACTCGGTTGAAGCGGAACCGGAGCCGTTAGCGCAACAGTGCAACATGGCGAACGTGGTTCTGGAGTTTAAGGCTACGGCCGGAGACTCAGAACCCCCGAACCGTCCGGTCCTCGTCGTTGGGCAGTTGAGCAACCTGCAGCAAATCAACTGGACTCAAATTAAAGGGAAGCTGCAGCCGGTGGTCACCAAAGAGGTAACTAACAGACTGTGTTGCGGACTATGCTATGCTATGCTAGGCTAAGCTAATGTAATCTAGCGCCCTGCTGTGTTTACAGCTCAACACTGTACTTTCACTTAACCTCCGGTTACAGTGTTAACTTACTGCCTCTTCATTACTTAAATATACTGAGATCTACTTCAGTGAACTGGCGGGATATCTGCGATAATAACTCAGACTATAAGCCTTGCTTTGATTTAACTGCTCAATGTTCTGATCAGCTGATCAGCTCCTACACTGGCTCCTTATCGCGGATCACTGTTTGGGCTTCCAGCTCATACATCTGCTTAAAGGATTTCACAAAAAATATATATAATAACATATGATTCTCCCCTTACCACGAATATATGCCACGAATATGTTCTCCCCTTACCACGAATAATATTTGTGTTTTGATTTTTCTTTTCAGTGTAGCTTAAAGATAACAGAAGTCTGTTGACCAAAGTCAACAAAGAGACAGGTTTATTTTACATTGGCCACGTAAGTTGTCTGCAGAAGTAGAAGCAGGCGCTAAACCATTAAGTGGTTCTGTAAAATGGCAAAAATATGTCACCTGCAGAAACAGAGCAATGTTTTATCTCTATAATAAATGCTGAAGCAGATAAGCACCTTTTAATATATCTGTAAAATTACCTGATGTGTTTGTGGTCACCAAGTGAAGTAAAACCTGCTTGTCAAACCAGTAGTACACCATTCAACTGTGTAGTATGTTTGGATGTATTATGACAGCATATGTGTGGTATTGTGTGTGTATATAGTAGATGTATTCTGATGTGTCTATGTGTATAATAGCAGTATATGTGTGGTACATGTAGTATGTTACTGCATGGCTGAGCTAGAACAGGTTTGGAAGATGATGGTTAGATCTAGGCTCTTCAGGAAGTTAGATTTTAGCTGATGTGTGTGAACTGTAAAACAATCGCTGTTTTATATCTTTCTGTTTCAGATATGGCAGTCCGCTCTGGGTGCTCTGAATCCAAACCCTACTGACAGCTGCCCGCTGTATCTCAGCTATGCCACTGTGGCAGCTCTGCCCTCACGTGTCAGCCGCCACAATTGTCCTGCCTCTGCCCACTTCCTTACCCGCTTGGTCCGCACCTGCCTACCTCCAGGCAGTAACCGCTGCATCCTGGTTAGTCTCACTTCACATTGGTATTCAGAACCACATTCTATCTCTCCTCCCTTTTCTTTACAGTGCTGGTTAAAATGGCAGACTGAGAGGACTTAACTCTGTTTTCACGTGATTCTTTGAAGAAGTGATTGGCCAGACGTAACCAAATGGTTACTTTATTGTTTTAAAGAATAGAAAAACTGTACAAGCTGCTGAGAATCTAATCTTACATCAGCACTTCCACTTCTGTTTCTTCTTGAATGCAGACTGAGGACCTTTGTTCACAAGTTTTTTTTCAGAACTAGGAATTCGCTGATATGCTTTTGCCCTCCGATTCCAATTCGTTTATAGTATATAGGCCAGTTTGGAGTCCCTATAGTCCCTATAGCAGTACTTACTCTATCTAACTTAACTAATCCGTGAGTTTTAATATTTATACACTTACAGTATGTATAAATAAACAGTGCTCACCTTGACTGAATTGCATTTTTGTTTGTTTACTATTATTAAATTAGTAATAATATAATGTTTAACAATTTAAGTAAATGCTAACTATCTTTACTGTGTAAAATGGTCAAAAGCAGAACTCAACAGTAAAAGATAAACCTGTTTTGTGTACATGTAAACACTCAGCAGCTTCTCTGGCTTGACAAAAATGGAGCTGAATTTTATTTCAAATCAGAATTTCTCAAATCCTTGGTCTCATACGCACATTTCGTCCTCACACGCTGTCAGTAGCAGAGGCCTCCAGCATTTTTTTTTCTGGCTTGGTTAAAGCAATGACCCATGACACCCCACTGCTGAATGCTAGCGAAAGGCTAAATCAAGGCTAACAATCTGGTCTAATATTAACTCGGACTGTAAGTGACTACACAGCAGCAGATGTGTGATTACTGAAAGAAGCTTGGCTCAGACGTTCACGTAAGCGGCTCCCATTAGTGTGTGTTTCACAGCAAATACTGGGGTTAAAGATTTAGCCATGAGCAATTTTTACTGCTGCTTGTCATCCGACACCACCAGTGTGGTGTTAAGCTCTGTCTGTCCGTCAGTGCATGTGTGCATCAAAAAAATAGCACTGTGGTGTTGATCATAGTGGAGCTGGTTGAAATATAGAGTTCTTAAGAAATATTGATATATTTCTCATTGTTTGTTTAAACAAAATCCAAATAAAAAGATAAAAAATAAAAATATAGCATCTTATGGTGACAGTATGAGACTGAGATTACTTATGTTTTCTGTTAAATAAGTACATACATTGTTTTATTTTTTGTTACAATTTATAAAAAAGGTAATGCTTTGGTATTGGTATTGAAGATTTTCTAACGATACCCAGCCCTACTCAAAAGTGCATGTGTGACATTTGGGACGTGTAGCTTTAACGCAGAAGTGCCTTTTTGTTATCACCTTATGGGAAGAAAAATTATCAAGATATATATTGTATATCGCCATTCAGCTAAAGAAATATTGAGATATTATCCATATCTATACATATCGCCCAGCCCTAGGTCATAGGTATCAGTATGCCTGTTGCTATTACTGATACTGTGTTTCAGTGCCAGCTTCAAAATTTCTGAAAACTATTGATTCGAAATCCTATTAAATTTTGTTTTGTGATGGGGTATAGTGTTATGGGGTATAGTGTTTAGTGGTACAGGAGAAATCAAAGTTTTTGTGGATAACAATGTATTACAAATAATTTTGTTAACTATTAAATTAAATAGGTGATTATGAAAAAGTGCAACTCCACCAATTTCCCCCAAATTCCTGCATATATAAACGATTAAGATGTAATTGTTTATATTGGTGGTTATAGCTGACAGAGGTCTGAAGCATTATGCTGCCTGTTGTCTGAAACATTGTTTACCAATAGTATCTAGAGAGGATTTGGGCTCAACTGTCTGTTCATGGTGGACGGAATATATGAAGTGCTCTGTGAGACAGCGTATTCCCCAAAGAACTCATTATCTGTTATGTCAGATTTTACCATCATCAACATCCTGCATCTAAAGTCTGAAAGCATGTGTGGGTTCAAGTGAGGTTTTGGCTAGCAAACAAAATGGCTGTGTTTGTGTTGTAGACATGGCAACACCTTTTCCCGTAACCAGCACTTCAAAGAAGTCTCTATAATCAACCATGTTGCACCTAAAAATCTAAATTTACATTTCAAGCACTAAATTATGCAGTAATTGAAAAAGATTGTTTAGTTTAACAGCTCTAGTTAGCAGCCAGTGGGTTGTGGTAACCATAGTGCTAAAGCGGCAGCCAACTTTAGACCAACGTGTCTCAGTTGATTGATTAGATTTGGATTACGCGGGGGATTATTAAATTATTCAGTTTTCAGTTATTTTAGCATTACCATCCTTTGAGATTTTCTCAGAGGTTATTAACCTTCTGTTTGCTCTCCCGCGTTCATACAGTCAGCTTATTCTGATTTTGCCTTTCGGTATCTGTTTTCACCTTTGGATGCTTTAAAGTTCAGTTATAGGACACAGGTCAGAGATTGTAGTTGTGAATAATGTGGATTTAAAATACATAGTGTGATAAGGTAGGTCACCCTAACCTTTCACCAGCCTTCTAAAGACATCTGCCCGAAGACACTTTCTCTAAAAATAGATAAGCAGACCCATTATGAACTTAAAACTGGTACTTACCTGCATCCTTAGGGAGTTGCAATGCGTGGGCACCCCAGCTTTTATAGTCTTTACTGGACTGGGGGAAATCACTGGTCCAGGGGGGATCCAGGTATCTGGGGAAGAGAAAAAACATATTATTGCTTTTTATTATGTAATTAAATGACTGGGCTTACCTGTAACGTCAGAGGAAAATATCATTCTATAAAATATCCAATGATGTATACATGTGACTGTTTCTGTTTTAGCTTTAGTTCAGATCTACCCCAGGCTATGGGTATATCCCTTTTGGTTAAGTCTGCACAGGCTAATGGGGTATATAAGGGTGGTAGACGGCAGTAATGAAGGAAGGCTCGTAGACGAGAGAGGCTGAATGGGTACGAGAACAGGGTTGTGTTGGCCGAGTGATTACAACTCACAAAGAGACTATGTTATTGATTGGGTTTAATAAACCATACAATATAAACTGATGGAAGTTATAATTCCACATTATTTAGAAAAATATGCAGGAGTAAGGTAAAGATTGCTCATTTGAGATCAGTCAACTTCCAGAGTTGTGTTAATTTTCATTAGAAATTCTGATCAGTTGGACCACAGTAGGTGTCTGTACAGGTGAAAGGGGTGGAAGTTCTAATTTAAATGCTTGAAAATGTAAATCTCTTTTTCTTCTTTTGATCAGATGGTGTGTGAGCGGTCCGATGTGTTTGCGTCAGCGTGCGCCATCGCCCGCGCTTTCCCGCTCTTTACTCGCCGCTCTAGCTCCTCACGCAGGACAGAGAAGAAGCATGTCACTGTGGAGTTTGTCACCGTTGGACAGGACAACGGCCCTCTGGAGCTTTCCACGCTGGAGGTGAGGCTGATGAATGCTGTGTACATCTTAAAAAGTTTCCTGGAAAACCCACATGACCTTTTGATTCAAACAGTCATCAGGGATTCTCCAGATGGTCTGTCTGGACATCCCCGTCTGTGTTTCAGGTTCTGCTGCTGCTTCTAACCTACACAGTATTGACTTGTGATGCTGTTGTACTGCTTTTATTTGTTGAGTTGTGTCCATAATAACTAAAGAACGATTTCTTCCAGTGCCTTTCTAACACGGCTGATGGTGTTCGCCTGGCAGCGCGGATTGTGGACACTCCTTGCAACGAGATGAACACTGATCATTTCCTTGAGGCAAGCTCACCACCCTCAGTCCCACCCCCACACTGACCAACATGAGATCCACCAACCCGTGCACATTTTGTTGTCATCACACTCGCCCCACATCAAATCCACCACCTCTTTATCACCATCTTCATCACATGCAAGCTGTATTAGTCTGAAGATCTTTACTGAGTCCAACCATTTCTTTTAACCTGTGTAGGAGATCAAAGCAGTGGGGAATGAACTGGGCATCACTCCAACTATCATTCGAGGAGAGGAATTGAAGCAGAGGGGCTTTGGAGGTAATAAGAGAAATATTCTGCTTTTATTGCATTATTGGATGTAGTGTTGGATATATGTTGTATGTATATTGACCAAAAGGAACATGACACCTGGATTATCAAGGTTATTGTGGCCTAATATAATAGAATAGATTTACGTCTTGTTTCTAAAACACTATGTTTCTCATACTGTATATTTCAGTGGAGGTTGCTGGTCTTTGAAATAGGGGAAGCTCATTATTGGCTTATAAAATTTGTCTATTTATTTAAACAAAAATTCTGCCTCCGTTCCTTTTCAAGAAATTGGCCTGTGCACTTCCAGCCAGCCAGCCAGCCAGCCAGCTAGCTCTGTCATACCAGAAGAGCTGAAATGTCCTGTTACCTTTCCCTACTTTTTACACCAAACCAATCTTGATCTGCTCTGCCTAGTGAGCTCCTACATAGGCAGCATTTAACGTCATAGTATGCGCTCCGGACATGTAGTCTGTCCCAATTCATACATACCTTAAACATGCTGTCTACTGAGGAACATTATTTAGATCTGATTTTAAGGAAGCCATGAACGCTTCCTCAGCCGCTAAGACAATCCCATGATGCAGCACAGGCAAATCTATGAGCAGTGAAGTCGTTTTAAAATTAAAATTTTGTTATTAAAAGTTATTTGATTCTCTCTGGTGTTTTAATGTGTTTCTGGTCATATAATCACACAAAACAGTATTTTATTATCAAAACCATTTTGCAGTTTTATATTCGAGCCATTAGCATTTATGCTAGCGGACTTTTGAGCCTCGGGCTATTGTTTTGGATGCCGGCCGATAGCTTAGCAACCAGCTAAACCACCGGTCACGTGCAGTGGGTGGGAACAAGCCGTAACACAGTTGCTTTTTAACTAGAGTGTCAATAATCTGTTTTATGAGGAGAGATGTCAAGACAGAACCCTGCCTACATAGACCGCTCACTAGGTTTTGAGACACACCCTATGAGTGTGCTTTATTTATAAGAAATGGGTTATGGTGTAGGTCTCAAAACAGCTGTCAATCAAAACCGGGATTCAGTCTTTTGACTGATCCTCCAATCATCTTGCAAATGCTCTGTGTCCAGACCCGCCCACAGCTCTATTCACCCCCCGAGCACTTAGCATTCAGGGGTGGGAAAAAATTGTGATATTTATCCAATGAAGTGAATGGATGCTCAGCTTCTACTGGTAAATGCACCGTTGCTACGGAAATGTATGAGAAGTTAACAAAATCAAGTCAGTTGATAAGTCAGCTGATGCTGAACGAACTCGTCGTATAACACGTTCTAACGCATTTGTGGTCAATGCAATGTTAACTGTACATATTTGACTATTTAATTTCTGACGTTTTAGGGCCAGCTGAGCTTCCCTTCCAGAAATCACCACTGGTACATTTGTAGTTCCCCTTTGTCTACATAACACACTAAAGGAAAGAGAGAAAACAGAAAATAATAATTGGTCCATTTAAGCACATGCCTGTGTCAGTATGATTCTTTAACTGTGCCACAATTTACTGTTTAGTCTAAAATAAATGATATTTCTGTTTCCTGATCAGGTATCTATGGTGTGGGGAAAGCAGCTGAACACCCTCCAGCTCTTGCTGTGCTTAGCCACACCCCCTCTGGTGCCACTCAGACTATTGCCTGGGTGGGCAAAGGCATCGTTTATGACACAGGTGGTCTCAGCATCAAGGGCAAAGTAGGTATAATACTGTGTAGACACCTGTACTGATTAGTGTACACTTTAAACCTGAAATATTTAATTCATTTATTTAATCTATATAACAATAACATTTTTAGCCTGGTAGTACTAACAAAAGTTTTTTTTATTTTTTTTTATAACAATGCAATTATGAGATGCATCACTTGACTTGTGAATTCCCAGATGCACCTTATTCCAACATTTTAGTATTATTATTTTTTTTAATTGTTGAACCTTCCCCTAACATTGCTGTTCGTAAGACTAAAACTGCTGTATTTGTGTACTGATGTGGGAGTAGAAGTGTGTTACATTCATACAGATTGATTTACATAATTTTCTCCCTCACAGACCACAATGCCCGGCATGAAGAGAGATTGTGGAGGAGCAGCTGCCATTCTGGGAGCGTTTAAAGCCACCATTAAACAGGTGAGGATTTGCAGGTTAATGATAAAGAGTTCAGATCAGCTCAAGTAGTAGTATCTAAGTATCTAAACTTTGTGTTTTCTTTCTGTTTTCTTCAGGGCTTTAAAGATAATCTCCATGCTGTGTTCTGCCTGGCTGAGAACGCAGTGGGACCTACAGCCACTCGACCAGATGACATCCACACTCTGTACTCTGGAAAGTGAGTACAGTGCTCAGATCAGTACTGGGTTTTTTTTTCTTGTGTTACCAAGTCACTTCTTCTGTTCTTCACTGAATTCAGAACAGAATAGAATAGAATTAGAAATATTGGCTATTTGTTTTTTGCACACATCGGAATTCGACCTCTGCCTTTGACCCATCTGTGCAGTGAAACACCCACATATACATACACACTAGGGGGCAGTGAGCACACTTGCCCAGAGCTGTGGGCAGACCTATCCATGGTGCCCAGGGAGCAGTTGGGGGGTTATGTGCCTTGCTGAAGGGCACTTCAGTCGTGTGCTGTTGGTCTAGGGCAGAGGCCACTAATAGGTGGCCGGCGGTCCGGGTCCGGTCCCAGATGTTGTTCAATGCGGACCCAAAATGATAAAGTATTGAGAAAGGTTTAAATTTGACTGTGTTTATTTTAAGCGGGGAGCTTTTCTCGTCTCTACGGTATATGGGCTTAGCGGCGCAGCAACCTCACAGACCAAGCGCGTGCGCTGTAAGACCACCAAAAGCGCTCAGCCAATCAGACCTGTGCAGATTCGGGAGTGTGGCACACACACAGCAGTTGGAGAATAAAACAAGTCTGAGAACACAGCAAGCCAGAGAAAGGCTCATTAAGTTGGTGTGCCCAAAAAGTTTTATTTTCTTTTTTCAATAAATAACCACTTTTTGTTTTAAAAGCATCCTGCTTTTTACTTGAAGTGAGGGAAAAACTTTTATTAGAAGTTTATAAATAATTAATTCAGTTCAGCATTTAAACAGTAAATATACTGAACGGTATGTGTGATGTGTTGGTGTTTCAGTAGCTGATGGTATAAGATGCTGATACTAGACTACTTCAGAACACAAGTTAGAAATGATGACAGTCCGGACCTCAGCCTGAGGAAATCTCCTGTAACCAGACCTTACTGAACTCTAATTAAACACCCCTGCTCTAGGGGATCGAACCAGCGACCTTCTGGTCACAAGACCGATCCCTAACCTTCAATACAAAAATACAGCTTTTGTTTGATTTAACCATTTAATTATGAACATATTTCTTTTAGAAACAGTTAAAACTGTATAGTGAGTCACGGATATGTGCAGGATTTAGGCAGGACTGATTTAAGATCGGTGCAGCGGTGTAAGGTCAGTGTGAACAATGGAGTAATCTGATTTTACTCTGGATCCTGTGTTCATTTATGTCTATCTCCTGTACAGGACTGTGGAAATCAACAACACAGATGCAGAGGGGAGGTTGGTGCTGTCTGATGGCGTTGTTTATGCCAGTAAGGATCTCTCTGCAGATATTATTCTGGACATGGCGACTCTGACTGGAGCTCAGGTATGTTCGCAACAAAGGTGTTAAAGTATGTTTTTTATGATCTGCAGTGAAGATTGTGTTTAGATGACTCTCAGGTGGATTTGATCTGCTGATCAGAGACCTTGTGGAGTTCATAAAGCACAAGTGCATGTGGCCACACCTCCAAATACTAAGAAATTCTGAAGTCCATGTAATTTTTTTCAAAGATTCTACTTCTTACTCAAGTTATTCTGACATTACTTATTATAATGAAAGTATTTTATATTAAATTAGAAAGGAATGTTAAGTAGAAGCATTTCCACCTGTCCTGTCTCACCTTTGACCACACTGTACATGCTCACTGAATTTTGAATTAAATGTCATGTTACAGAACTATAAGCTTTGTTTGATATTTAAAATAGGTCACCTTCTTGTTGATTATAGCCATGATTTGGTGATTTGTATCTGAACAGTAAGCAGGCATGTGCTGACATGACCAAAGATCATTTGCTTACGGTTGAGATTTTGACTGCACATGATCATGTGACCTCTCATGGGTTTATGAGTTTCTTCAGGAAATCACATGACGCTCAGTTCACGTGGTGCTTGTTCATGTATTGTCTGAAAGTTCTGCAGAAAGATACATATAAATAAGTTTTGTTCTTTTGTAATTCTTTATTTTTTCAGTGTAAACTTCTAAGCATTGACATTCACAATATACAATTTTCCTTTTGTTATCACTTCTGATATCACAATTATGAACTATTAATACGGAGGGTGCCTATAATGCAATCAAAATGAATTAAAACAAACAAATATGAGAGGAATAATATGTGTTCTGAGTAGTAGTTTATTCTATTTGTGTTTCAATGAAGTCTGGTCTCTTACTTTTTATATAAATTGTCTATTTTGACCATAGTTTTGCTAATTTTGTCTTCTGCAGCCTAATAGCATAACATATGTAATGGAAAAATACCACATGGTCGCAAACATTCCCGGTTCTCTCCAGGTCTCTTTATAGGTGTAATAAAATAACGAGTTATACATTTCCACCCGTATTCCCTCCAATTATAAATAAGTTCTGTTGTGGCTTTAAGGCTGAGCGTCCACAAAGCTAAAATTGGCTTCTTATTTAAATTCCAGCAGCAGATTGTAGGAAATCTTAAATAAGAATTTGTGGCCATGCATTACATTGCACAGCTTAATAATTTATAATTAATTTCATTGTTTTTTTTTCTGAAAAACGGTTATTACTGCTCATGTGTTTCATTTTTCGATCATATGTGTGCTTGTGTAGGGAATCTCCACAGGGAAGTACCATGCAGCAGTCATGACCAACAGTGAGGAGTGGGAGGCAGCGTGTGTGAGAGCGGGTCGCAGCAGCGGAGATCTGGCCCACCCTCTGGTTTACTGCCCCGAACTCCACTTCAGCGAGTTCACCTCTGCTGTCGCTGATATGAAGAACTCAGTAGCGGTGAGAGGGGAACGGGGCTCACTGTTATCCTGTCATCTCATTATTTAATTATTTAAAATTACATTTTCTTTACCCATTGGTGTTATCTCACTATTGACAAGTAGCTTTAAGCCAGATTACAGGTCTGTTTCTGTTACTGGATTTATATCTGTAACATCAGATGGATCAGGTGGCACTGTTTGGTAGAACTCGAGTCCTGTATGATACGCTTGGTCTCTGATGGGAGCCAAGCTCAAGTTTCAATGCTTGTGAAGCTTAAATTAGCAGCTGTTTCAAGCAAACTGTGTATAACGGAGTAGCTCTCAATGTAATCAGGTTTGATATCAGATGTGTACTGTCTGTCTGATTTTCTGCAGGACCGTGAGAATGCTCAGAGCTCCTGTGCTGGACTGTTTATCGGCTCTCACCTGGGCTTCGACTGGCCTGGTGTGTGGGTGCATGTGGATATTGCCTCTCCTGTGCACGCTGTGAGTAGCCTGTGTTGGGGTTGTGGATATAGGTCTTAAGCCAGCAGTGGATGGTGAAAGCCATATTTTCTTCTGATTTTGGCAAAAGTCTTGCATAATTAAGTGGTTTAGAGTGGTTTGTGTGAAATGCTTCATTTTAGGGAATCTTAGCATCTCAGATGTTCACAGTGGTGGCGATAGATATTAAATATACCATATTTTTCGGGCTATAAAGCGAACCAGGTTATAAGGCGCATGTTTACTCTCAATAACTTTCAGCATTGTTCAGTTGTAACACATAAAACACAAAATAATACACTCACATTTTCAGTTTATTCCTCTACCACTCATCCATCAAATTCTTCATCTTCAGTGTAACAGTTAGACGAATTCGGCATCAAGCTTGCCCGAATCCCTCTCATCATTATCATCGCGTGCTACCGCTGCTTTGAGTTTAATAGAGACAGCAGAGACGCTTCTACCTGCGATTCTCTGTTCAATAACCCACTGTTCAGTTTTGTCCTCCAACTGTGGCCATCTCGCTTTGCTCCCTCAGAAACTCAGTTTGGTCTTCTTTACCTGGCACAGGGCGTGTTCTTGCTTCCTCCACTTCCGTACCATTGATTCATCAATGTTGAATTCTCTCGCAGCTGCTCTATTTCCATGTTGTACTGCGAGACTGATAGCGTTGAGTTTGATCTGCTTCATAAGCATGTCTCTTGACAGGAGCCTTCTTTGGGGCAGTGGATATAGAAAACTAATTAATGAATGCAACACCTGAATGTTGAATCACAGATCATATTACACCGCGAGGCTTTCAGCAGTTCACACCCACTGACTAATTAGCACAAAATACAAGACTCTTCGTTTTTTTAGCCATTTATAGATCATGTGCGTTTAATACATTATGTCTAGAATGGCCGTGTGTTTTCCTCGTGCTTATATATATATATATATATATATATATATATATATATATATATATATATATATATATATATATATATAAAACAAATTCATACAAATTGTATTTCATAACACACTCACATAAAAGTAATCTAAAAATATGTCATTAGATTAGTAAACCTATCGGGGAAAAAAAAAATCGTTAGATTAATCGATTAAGAAAGGAATCGTTAGCTGCAGCCCTCTTCACATGCGAACAGGATTAGGCACTCTCTGAAGTGAACTCACCATCAATAGATTTGTTTTTGCTTGTTATGGCTTACCAGTGTTTATCACCCAGTTACTGATAAACCAGGTGCTTTTCTACATTGGTATAAATAACAATACACGTTCTGCCTCTGCAGGGTGAGCGAGCCACAGGTTTCGGGGTGGCTCTGCTGTTGGCGCTGTTTGGTCAGGCGTCCGAAGACTCCCTGCTGAATATGGTGTCTCCGCTGGGCATCGCTGCGGCCAATGCTTCATCTGGCGATCAAATGGAGAGAGACTGCAAGAGGAGAAGACTGGTCTAATGATCATCTCAGATTGCTCCACAGCACCCGTATTCCGACCCAGTACAAAAATCAGTTAGCATTTAGAACACTTTCACTGTACTGTCCCATTTACACCCGCCCTTATATCTTCTCTCCACTGATCTCCTCTTCTTCAGAGCAGTTAACGTAAAGCTCCTCCCTCAGAAACGTGTCATACTGATTTGTAAACTAAAGTAATTGTTTTTGTAAGATTGAGCTGTTAAAGTTAATTTGAATGTAATGAGCTGTGTTGATGGAAAGTGGGTCCACGCTTTCCTTCGTTGACGATCACAAACAAAATACAGTGTAAGAAAAATGTACGTCGCAACAAAAGATACCAGACTGAAAATGAACAGCTCACTAGCTCATTTTCTCTGGTGGTCTCATTTCTCTCAAATTTTATTCTGGATGGTATTAGCAATGCAGTGACTGTCAGTTTATATTGTATGTACTCTTTCTGTGGGTAGTTAAATCAACTTTTTGATGCCAAGATTGTACGTGTGGTAGACCCGGAACACTGATGACGGTGAAGCTGGATCTTTCAAAGTAAAGAGTTAAAGAATATGCTTGTCTGCAGTTTTTATTACTAAAATGATTATTCATCTTTCCGGATTCGTCTTTAATGTTTATTACAAATCCTGCTGAAACCAGACCTGGATTTAAAGAACAAGTACAGTTCGCTGAATAATATGTGGACCTCTGGATTACTGTGTGCATGGAAACGACGAAAGCAACACACTAACTGGAAGTCAGTCTTTTTCAATGAGTCAGTGATGCGACTGTGGGCAACGCAACGTGTGCTGCCGACGACCAATCAGAATGCAGGTTCTGACGTTGATTCCTGTTTAAGATTTGCTCCTTTTGCAAAATCCGTCACTGCTCTGTCCATATTTCCAGTTCTTTATGATCTCTCCTTATTTATATAGACACCCAATTAAAAAAAAAAAGCTTTGAATAAAGTTTCAGAAACAGCTATACCAGCTGAGCTGAGGTAACTTTATATTTTCCAGTTATGTCATTGATGTAGAGTGTTGTGATCAGCAGGTTTTCTGTTCTACTGTTTTCTTTAGGTAAAAAAAGCCCTGTTCAATTAATAAGGCAAGGTCCTGTTTATACTGGCTGCTTTTCCTTTTAAATCTGTGTTTTGGAGATTAAAAAAAGATTCAGAGTATAAATACTGCTACTGATTAGGGACCCCAGGATCTTGACTTTAATATTTCTCATATTAAGAAATATTAAAAACCATTGTATTGTGTTACAAAGATATCTACTGACGTTATCAGCACGTTAGCCAGCTAGTTCTGGCCTGTCATGACATGTAATGCCACTTAGCTGCTCCTGCTTAACTCGTTGAAGTAGTGAATGGAAGAGTAAATTGTGGCTTTTTAAAGCAAAACCTGCGTCTCATTTTTGTAGATTTTTATTTTTCTACGTTAGCTGCTGTTTACATTGTGTGGTAATTCCTTGATGAATGGACCAATAGAAATGCTTCAAAATAGCTTGGAAAAAGTTTTGGTTCCATTGACTTACACTGAAAGTAAAAACTTGCTGTTTTTGAGCTACTTGCTTTTCTTTGGATGAAAATGCTCTTTTGCGATCCCACTCTCAGTAAGAATCAATATTTGACAGCAAATGAAATAAGTGGTGTGAACAGAAGCAAAACAAGAATAAACCCTGTCACTGCTGGACCCTTACTGAGTAAAAAAAAAAAAATAAATATATATATATATATATATTAATTTCGAGCTAAATCTGTTGAATTAACATTAAAAAACATTTAAAATACAAATTTACTAAACTATACTATTGATCCGCGCATGCTCAGTATAAGGTCGGACAAGAACATGAGAACCACTAACGTATATGTACATGTATGTATGTATATCTTGGGGAACTGAGATCTTTATGTAAATGAATATCGGACGATGTTAGTGAAGTTGGCCAATAAGCACCTTAGTTTCGCTCTAAGCCACGCCCCCCGCGGTATATAAAGCTTATCAGCGCGCCCGAGAATCATATGACCGCTCGGGGTTCAGCATGGCTCCGGTTCTGCTTCTGTTTGTGTTTACACTGTCCGGCGTTTTCGCTGGACGCTTTTATAACGAGGCGGAGCCGTGTTACAGACCTCTGCTGCGGAGAAGTCAACTGGGAGTAAAGTATGACTTTTATTATTTATTGTGTGTTTTAGTGAACATAGAGAAAGAGCAGGAGAGTATCTAAAACAGGAAACTAACGCTACCCACCTGTTTTAGATAAACGGTGGAGAACTGCTTATTTGTTGTTTAAGTTAAACACTAGTTAATTCTGTCGGTTTAGACAGTTATTGTGTTTAAACCAGATTTAATCTCGACCTAACTCCTTTGTCGTTTTGTTCAGTTTACCAGGTCATGCTGGCACGTTACGCAAACTGCGTAACTGAGTGGCTTGGTGTAGTTACGTAAACAACTCTGAGTTAGTTTTTAGTTTAGTCATTTTTTTCAGAGAGGGTCTCCAGATCTTTCACAGTTATAGTTCTATAGTTAGTTCTAAGCTTACCTGGACGTTCAGTGTTAACATACAAACCTGTAAGTTAAAAATATACATTAAAAAGACTTAGTAATAGAAAATAGTACCAATGTTTCGTTCCACCTGAAGTGCCTGGCGGTAACAGCTGCACCATTTAAGGTGGAACGGAGAGGTGGGAACAGACGTTGGTGGTAAAGAAGCCCTTGTGTTTGTTTTAATAGACTCATTATAGCCTAAAAGCAGTTTTACACTGTAAATACAGGATTGTTGCTGCTGAATATTATTATCATTATTATTAGTATTAGTATTACTATTAGTATTAGTAGTAGTAGTAGTAGTAATAGTAGTATTCACAATAGCAGCTACACTACATTAAAAAAAGTAAACAACAATTTAAGTTCAAGAGGTTTTTTTTCTTGAATAAAACTCTTGAACTTTTGTTGTTGTTGTTTACTTTTTTAAAATGTAGTCTTATATAGTGTAGTTCCAGTTATAGTCAGGAAAGTGTATGTAATCTACACATCCTTAACACTGACTCTGATTCTCTATAGAACTCTGAAACACTCAGTGAACACCTGACTATTAAAGGGTTCTTCACATTAATGGAGAAGGTGCTGTAGATGGTTCTATATAGAGTCTTTTTGGTGAACTCCTTACAACACCAGAAAGGGTTCTTCTATTGTTACAGTATCCAGTGTGTAAAAACATTTAAATATCGTTACTGTCCAATAAAAATATTGTGCATATGTACATTCTACATAATTTGAACTCCAGAACTGTTCTTTCCTCTAAAACATATCTTTTTATTAGCTTGCATTGAAAGTAGAGAATGTTTTTGGCCTCTACTGTAAAGTTATCATTTTGGAGGCAGTGGACAGTGACGATATGTTCTATATGGAACGCTCCACAGCAAATAAAACCCTCTCCTTCAGCCTGGACTGCAGTTCACAATGCAGACGTGTTATTTTGAATGTTGATGGTTCTATATAGAACACATCATTTCTTTCTTTAAGAAACTTTTGAAAGAGCATCTGTTTTAAGTGTCTAGCTTATATATGGGCTGCGTGCATTGACAGTAAATTGTAGACCAGATGCAAAGTCTCTAAAGAGGAAGCTTTCTGTCTTCCACCTGTTTAAAACGTGTGGAAAAGAGAAATGGACCTTTTTATGCAGGAAGAAAGAAGGAAAACAAAACACCTGTGTCCCAAAGCAGTCGCTCTTCTTTTAAAACTGAGGACCATTTGTTCTGGGCGAACCATAATAGTGAAGCAGAACTGCATCTGTTTGCTACGTCTTAATGGATAAGATGATGAGGCTGCGTGTCTCTGCTTTCCTCATCCAGTTTCCATCTTGCTCATCTGCTGCAAACAAAGACTTTCTGTTTTCCTTCTTGCTTCTATTTTAAGTTTCATCTTAATTTGAGTGTTTCTCAGGTTTTGTTTTTGCATATCTTTCCGTATCAGCTGTTTGTGGGGTGTGGTTTTATTTATTTATTTACTATTTTTTTAAATATATATGTACATATAGCATTTGAAACTTTATCCTGTGTTCTTAAACTGGATTCACTTAAATCACTTCTCGTTTTTCATGTTTGGCTCCGTTGTGGCCCAGTGTTTTGGAGGCGTCTCATGTCATGGCAATTCGGCGTTTGAAATCATTAAGAGAAAAGCACCTGAGGGTGGTGAAAAGGTAGCAAATGTCCACCAGAATCTTCGTAGATTGAAGTTTTCAAAAAAAAAAAAAACCCGCATGGTGGTGTCGCCTTGGTTCGGCCGGGATTTCTTGACTACTGTAGTTTTTAATATGTTCTGCGGCGTGAACAACAGCCTGTGCATGTCTGTGTTTGAGAGTGTGCACTACGGACACATGCTGTGCGTTTGCCGTGTGAACGTCTGTCTTTTGAATGCTGGAGATTAAGTGAGGCCTGTTGGTTCACTGCCAGGTTGTGAGGACACTTTTTTTTTTTTTTAAATATTGTAATTCAAACCAGTTATTTAGTTTGTTTGTGCTTGTATTTGCTTTGAAGCCATGTATGCCCTTGACTCTTCGGATTGGATCTCACTGAACTATGTTGTATGTGTGGTGTGTCTTTGTTTTCTTTTCTTTATTTTTCTTCTCAGGACGGTCCCACGTCCTCATGAATATCTGAATACCGCAGAACTCCCCAAAGCCTGGGACTGGAGGAACATCAACGGCACCAACTTTGTCAGCACTACACGCAATCAGCACATCCCTCAGTACTGCGGGTCATGTTGGGCTCACGGCAGCACGAGTGCGATGGCAGGTGTGGAAACATGAGCAGTATATTGAACTTAAACAATCATGGTTTTCATGGTGAACCTGTTATGGATGCACTGATTTTAAAAAATTTGGTGTTTAAATGAATCTCACTGTGTTTCTATGAGGAAGCTGATCTGTTACTCATTCAGCACCTGACTCTCACCTGACCTGGCAGAAGTGTTATCATTCACTACATGACTGTGCATGTTCTGTAAAAAAAAAAAATCCTTAAACAACTTCCTGGAGTACTGGCTTTGTTAGTTCTTACAAACTGAGACCGCAGAGACCGCAGAGCAAGTTGCCATACGTTGCTCAGTGTGTGCGGTAAACTCGAGTGTTATGTTCACCTGTCAATTTTCTATTTCAGATCGTATTAACATCAAGCGGAAGGGGGCATGGCCGTCTGCATATCTCTCAGTCCAGAATGTTATTGATTGTGGAAATGCCGGTTCCTGCCATGGAGGAGATCACTCTGGCGTCTGGGAATACGCCAACACCAATGGCATCCCTGATGAAACCTGCAACAACTACCAAGCCAAAGACCAGCGTAAGATCCCCCGACTTGTAACCCACCTGGACAAATCATACTGATGTTTATGGTGTACTTGCAACTGCAGACCAATGCTTTGTAACCAAGGAAACCACTAAATGTTCACAAATATGGAGCTAGTTGTGCTGATATTTATAAATATCATGTGTTGAGTTTCATATAACAAAAATATGATTCAACACTCACCATGAACATTAAAATAGATATACAGGTACTGCATTTTAGTCAAACTAGTTAGTTTTGGGTACTTTCATTGGGTACTTTGACTCAGGAACTTGAAATATTCCAAAATGTAAACTTTCCATGGAAATTTTGGGAACTTTTCAAAATTTATTGGAATGAATAGGAATTAATAGGAAATATTGGATAATTTTAAGGACCTATATTTTACACCATCAATGTACTCATTAATGAATGCATAAACAGTACAGATAATAACTGACACATGGTTAGTTGCAAACAAAACTTTATAAATGCTTAATTCTTTTATTAAATCAAAAATTCAATCAAAAGAATGCAACTCCTGGGTCTGGGATTAAGGAGCAGCTTTTGCTATTTGCTAACTGTTTTGGTATCATCTCTAATTATCTTAGCCAGGATTATGCTGAAGTATATTTTTACCAACTATATGTAAGTTTCTCACCTTTAGCTTATTCCTATTTTATTCCCATGTATTCCAGTTAACTCCCATTGTAAATTTCCCAACTTTGAAAATTCCTTGAATTTTCCTTGAATTGCCCTAGTTATTGGTCAGAGAAACTTTATAGCTCTCAGTAGAGAACACGGTGCTGTCTTTCAGTACTTTATGGGCTATCTAGAGGGTTCTCTCACTGGGCTGGAATATAAACAATCTAAGGGGGGGGGGGGGGACATGATCTTTTCAGGAAAAACAGGTTTCCAGAAAAGAAGTCTACACACTGAGCCAGCAGGGGACTTTATCAGGTTTAGAAATCCCCACAGTGTGAAACAGTTCCTGCACAATGACTTTTAGAACACATTTGAACTTAAGGGACATTTGCTTGTGGTCATCTAACAATCTGAAATAAAGAGTATTAATAGGGGAATTTGTTCTGCAGTAACAGCCCCTACTCTTTAGGGGAGGTGTGGTCTGATCATACAAGTCAACCCAAACACACTAGATGGCGCTCCAGAGTATGCAGTTTGGCCCCTTCACAGCTCAATGCTGGGGGCTTTATGTCCACACTTGCCATTGGACCAGGTGTGATGGGCTTCTTTAGAGTGTCACATTCTATTGGTCAACGCTGAACACCTGGGTCATCTTTCTTTGTCTGATTTTCTTTTTCTTTTTTTTTTATAAACAGAGTGCAAACCGTTTAATCAGTGTGGAACCTGCACTACGTTTGGTCAGTGTAACATTGTGAAGAACTACACTCTGTGGAAGGTGGGAGATTACGGCCCCGTCAGTGGTCTGGAGAAGATGAAGGCTGAGATCTACGCTGGGGGACCCATCAGGTAATACTTATATATATATATATATATATATCTGTTTATGTTGTGTTCTCATTGCTTAGTCATTTATTGTCTGGGCTAAAATGATTTTAACAGGTATTAGGTTGCTCAGTCTTTTGGATGTTCACAAATGTGCATATGCAAACTGAAAGGATATTATCAGTTATGAGAACATCCAGCAGAAATGCATCAGATGGTACAATTCGCTCACTCCCTTCAGCAGAGCTATTTTTAATTCTTTCAATAATCAATAATCAATAAGTCAATAATATACAGTTACTGAGCATGGTTTATTGTTTGGTTGTAGTTGTGGCATCATGGCGACTGACAAGCTGGATGCGTACACTGGAGGTGTATACTCTGAATATGTGGAGAGTCCCTACATCAACCACATTGTGTCTGTCGCCGGCTGGGGTGTCGATGAGAATGGAGTGGAGTACTGGATTGTACGGAACTCCTGGGGAGAACCATGGGTATGTGGAACCGGAATGTTAATTTGTACACCTTTTCACATAATAATAATAATAATAATAATAATAATAATAATAATAATAATAAAATTAATTAATAATAAACTATTTAAAAATTACATGCTGTTTTAGGACAAGGACGCATAGTCTGAAATTAAATTTTTTTTCTGATAAGAGTTGCTGAATATGAATAGATTTAGATTTGCCCTACAACCTATTTAGAGTTTGAAAATTGATCCAGTGTGTTGGATTTGATGAACTTAAAAGTCTGGTCTGATGCATCTACTAATGTCTAGAACAATTCATACAATGGGAAAGTAAGTAGGTGTAAGTGTGTGTGTGTGTGTGTGTGTGTGTGTGTGTGTGTGTGTGTGTCTCATGTCACTTTGCATCCTGTAGCCATAGCAATAGTCACTAATGGGTTTAAGTTTAAATGATGGTTTTATCTTGTAAACCTCAGTCAAACAGCAACATCATCTGCAGCTTTTACAAATAACACAGAGCACACAATGTTTTTAATGTGATAAAGTTTGTCTAAGCTGGATCTGCATTAAATGTATAGAATCTTTTCATTAAGATATCTTAATATTACTGTCTGTGTTGATTAGCTTTTTTTCTCTCTTTATAAGTATTTGTTTGTTTGCTCAGGGTGAGCGAGGCTGGCTGAGGATCGTCACCAGTGCGTATAAAGGCGGCAGCGGGAGTCAGTATAACCTGGCTCTGGAGGAGGACTGCATGTACGGGGATCCGATCGTACCGGCGAGCTACAAGTAAAGCCTGAATCAGATATTCTGCTGAACGATGAGCTCATTCAGGGAAAGTCACAGTAACGAGTGCTGCTGAAACCAAAGAATGCTTCACACGTTCTGTTTTTCATAGGTCTGCACTCTGTTCCTTTTGAATCAGAACCACAAAAAAAATCCTCTGGAGAATCAGAATCACAGTCAGTGTAGAATTAATGTTTGCTTTAAAAATTAATTTGCCTTTTTTACATGAACAGGAATACTGTTTGATTCCAATGTGCCTCTCATTAACAAGACAGATTCTCAGCTCCTCTCTGAAACCGCTGCAGGTGGTTGCAGGTCATTTCTGACCAGAATGAAAAGGGATCCGAGTGTAAACTTGTACGAGCTGAACTGAAATAGAATTGCAGTGAAACGCTGCACCACCTGTTCACTCTGTCAGGGCTGTTCTTGTTCTGTGTTGTCTTAAATAAATAAATAAATTTGGTGTTTTTAAATCTGTATTTTATCCATGATGTGCACGTCATGAATGGCTTTTGAATAAAAAGTCCAGGTCCAACACCTCCAACACTGTTTTATTAAATGAAAAACATCTTGTACAAAACAAAAAATATTAATGAAAAATATAATACATGTTTTAGCCACAACAGCTTAAAGCACTAACCCTTAAATCACCTGTGAAAACCAATCAGTTGTGTTTATCCTCCAGCATAAACAGTTGGGTTTCACTTCACTTGTTAAACCTTCATCTCCAGTGGAATATAAAAACTCCAGACCAGACTGATGATGATGATCATGTGGGGTCTCATGGTTAAGATTCTTCTACAGGACTGAGCTCAGTTCATCATGATGAAGTTGGATTTGCAGTGTGCTGGAAACGACAAAAACAAAGACTGAGTTCACTTTAGCACCAGAACCACTCTGTGAATTCATTCCATCTATATCAAGAGTTAAGAACTGCAAAGCAAGCCTTCACAACACAGAGCCTGAAAACAATCAGTATCAGACTAAATCTACCTGAACAGACCCAAAACTCACTCTGACCAGCTCCTGCTGATGCTTCTAGCAACTACTATGGAAGGTCACATGAAGCTACAGCCTGGCAGTGCATCTGTATCCTGGCCTTCTCACTCCATTTGGATCCTCTGCCACTGCAGCAGTTAGAGAACATGACTGTATTTTACTAACCAATAAACTCAGCAACAGGATCGTGTTCTCCTTCAGTGCGGATGGTTCCAGCTATACTGTCGTTCTCCAGGATTGGTAAAAACAGCTGGACGAAGTCAGAGGTATACGGGGGTGCAATCACATCCAGCACCTGGTAGACCAAAGAGAAACACACACTAATCTATGCTCCAAGTCTATATAGCACAACATGAAGCTGGTAATAGTTTTAACAAATCCTTAAACAGATCAAGTGAGCATTTCTTTAAAACATAGTGAGATGATTAAACCTGCAGACAATCTTTTACAGGGAGAAAAGCCAGTACTCCTCTTTCCAGAACATTAAGCTGTGTTTATTATGAGATTCTCTATAGGGTTATAATCTGACCCCATCAACATTTTCTCCCCAGTACTGTACAAATATTCCATTCCATCATAACAGCACACCATACTATTTTAGAGTAATTACTCTTCATCACTGGCCTCACCTCAGTGACGAAGTATCTGATCAGCGAGATGTCGGTGTTGAGTTTCTCCAGACATTTACGGATGTAACTGACCACAGGCAACACGTAACCGCGACTCAACAGGTGAACCATTCGGTCTAGTAGTGTCTTCTTCAGCTCCAACTGCAAACACGAGTACAGTAAGAGAGTGTGAGCACGTGTGTAATATATGTTGTACATTTACTGGCAACTAGGGTTGTGTGATAATGATGTTATTGATAACAATAAACGATACTGTGCATTCACTCTCTTCATACTCCTCATACTCTCTTCATACTCCTCATACTCTCTTCATACTCCTCATACTCTCTTCATACTCCTCATACTCTCTTCATACTCCTCATACTCTCTTCATACTCCTCATACTCTCTTCATACTCCTCATACTCTCTTCATACTCCTCATACTCTCTTCATACTCCTCATACTCTCTTCATACTCCTCATATTCTCTTCATACTCCTCATACTCTCTTCATACTCCACATACTCTCTTCATACCCCTCATACTCTCTTCATACCCCTCATACTCTCTTCATACCCCTCATACTCTCTTCATACTCCTCATACTCTCTTCATACTCCTCATACTCTCTTCATACTCCTCATACTCTCTTCATACTCCTCATACTCTCTTCATACTCCTCACACTCTCTTCATACTCCTCATACTCTCTTCATACTCCTCATACTCTCTTCATACTCCTCATACTCTCTTCATACTCCTCATACTCTCTTCATACTCCTCACACTCTCTTCATACTCCTCATACTCTCTTCATACTCCTCACACTCTCTTCATACTCCTCACACTCTCTTCATACTCCTCATACTCTCTTCATACTCCTCATACTCTCTTCATACTCCTCACACTCTCTTCATACTCCTCACACTCTCTTCATACTCCTCATACTCTCTTCATACTCCTCATACTCTCTTCATACTCCTCACACTCTCTTCATACTCCTCACACTCTCTTCATACTCCTCATACTCTCTTCATACTCCTCATACTCTCTTCATACTCCTCATACTCTCTTCATACTCCTCATACTCTCTTCATACTCCTCATACTCTCTTCATACTCCTCATACTCCTCATACTCTCTTCATACTCCTCATACTCTGTTCACACTCCTCATACTCTGTTCACACGTGGTTTGTTGGGAGATGATGGAACAGGTAAGCTGTGGAGTGATCTTTAACGACTGCTTTCTTACAAATTTGAGATGTTTTTCAATCTGCATTTACACTGAACACTATTGGTGTAATAGTGTAAACACAGTGACTCCCACTAACTGTGATTCGATGTTCAAACCCTCTAGAGTTTGTGTGTGTGTGTAATAAATGTGTATAGTGTGTAGTTTGTGTACGTGTGTGTACCTGTTCCATCACATCAAGTTGTGAATGTTCTGTTTCAAAGAGTTTAACAAGCAGCTGCAGAACCTGAGGATGGAGGAGCTGATGGCACGTACTGATCTGAGAAGGAAACACACATCAAATATTAGACCTGTCAGATTCATTTAGCCCAAGAAATCATGATACGCTGTTTAGATAATCAATGGATAGTAATTTCCACAGCAGTGCACTAAGTACACTGTACTTTATACCTAGATACCTATACAAGTGGACAAAATTAGCTTCATCATAATATATTTATTACTATATTTATGTAATATATTTATTTTATTAGTAGTGTGTGTATATATATATATATATATATATATATATATATATATATATATATATATATATATATATATATATATATGCAGACATAATTTGTGTCGGTGATGTGATTTGCCAACTGTTTACTCTGTGTAAATCATTATATATTATATATATATATGTAGTGATATATATGATTTACACAGAGTAAACAGTTGCCAAATTACATCACCGACACATCAATTATGTCTGCATACTCTACCCAATGAGTGTATACCACATATCATACATGCAGTTAATGAGTGTCTATATCATATACAGTCAGTGGTTCAGCTCTCGAATCTCTCTCTCATACACAGAGCTGGTGGGTTCTCGTTATAGAAGGATCTCAAAAGCAACTGGAGCTCCACTAAGCTGCTGCTTTTATTAGTTGGCTGATGTTACTGTTGTGCTAGCTTAAGACGTGACCTGTTACTCACAAAACCAGTCAGACAAAGTTCTTGCCAGCTAAAATAAAGAATGCTTGGTCTGCAGTTACAGCAGCAGCACGCTGCAGGACGGTTCAAAGGCCAAACTAGGAAAATGGGGTAAAGCTTATCAGCCTGTTTGTGTTTCCTGTGAATGGGAGCGAAGTTTCACCTCATCCAGCAAAGCCAAGTGGACCGGCGTGTGATCAGTCTGCAGCTGGAAATAACGAGGTTCAGACACTGTCCAGTCCACCCACTTCAGCACGCCCATTGCTACCACCGGAAACCTGACACACACATACACACGGGTCACTACACCTGGCCTTATAAATCACTCAGCACACGGACCACATGGGGGAATCACACAGTATGAACATTTGGAGACAGATGCACATTTTAAGTAGCTAAAAATTCCAGTAATTCCAGAAATCACAGCACAAATTTAATATAAACTTCAATATTATGATATTTTTGCCCTATTTGTTTAAGTAGGTTCTTTTATATGTACTTTTAAGGCTTGTTTCAAGTCATATTTATGCAAAAATATAGAAAATGTATATTTTTTTATATTACTAATATTTTCAAGCAGCACGATATGAATGTGTGTTACATGTTAGATGATAATATAATATGTATTTATGTGAGCGTATGTACCTGATGCACTGGTACAGGGTGCCGAGCTCTGCGACCAGCTCTGTAGCTCCTTTATTCTCATTACAGCACAGATTGTGAACAGTTTCGATGGCTTTAGAGGTCGACTTCAGCTCATCCTTATTGATACTGACACGCTTGTTCTATACGAAAAAGAAACAGATGCTGAACATACAAAAAAAGCTTGACGAGAAAAACTTAAAACACTTGAATCCAGAAAATTAAAGCACAATTTCATATTTTTCATAATTTCATATCTTCATATTTACAATTAATTACTGCATCTTAACTACATTTTCAACAGCCAGAAATCAACAACCACAAGCCTAAGAAGACATTTTGCTTTAATTCAGCATGGACTGTGTTTGTACCTTCTTCCAGGTCTCCACCACGCTGGCTGCGTAGGCCAGAATGTGAATGTATTTGTGTTTGTGGTCCTGGTTGATTTTGGCTCCAGGTTTGAACAGAGACTGCATAAAGAGATCTAAGAAGGCTGGAACACGGATCTACAAACAGAGCACACGAGTAAAGCAGTAAGTAAGTAATTATAGTATATAGAACCACATCTCTGCAGTGAAACACTCACATGTCATCACTGTCCAATGAAAAACAAGTATTTCCAAAATTGCAACTTTACAGGAAAGATCAAAAACATATTTTACTTTTAAACTCAATGGAACCAGAATTTTCTCCAAGCTATTTTGGAGCATTTCTATTGGTCCATTCATCGTGAAATTTAGAAAAAACATTGTGGCAATGGTTCAAATGATGTAGAAAAATAAAAATTGACAACAAATGAGCTTACTTGCCCCGAGCGGTATCCACGGCGCCCGGGGAGCAGTTGTGGGTTAGATGCCTTGCTCAAGGGCACTTCAGTCATGTGCTGTTGGTCCAGGGGATCGAACCGGCAACCAACAGTACATGACTGAAGTGCTCTTGAGCAAAGCACAGGAAACATCACTGACAAACATCTTCACAACATATGTTATATAGTAACGATTTGATTCGTCACAGTTATTGATAACCTATTAGTCTGATCACAGTTATTTAAGCTGACTGCTGTTCTTTTTCACAGTGATTGGATTTTAGTGATATTACATAAAACAAGCACAATGTGAATTGGATGTATTGGGTCGAGGCTCATAAACGTAAACAAAACAAAAAGCAGTAAATTAATCATTTCTAACCTCCAGCTAGATCATTTTTAGTGGCTAACTTATATTATCTGTGAGACATTTAACTGAACTCAACACTTGATCAATATAGCTAATCAGCTACTTTGGCCAGTCTTCTACTTCAAGAGATTTATATGGTGAACAAAACATCAGAAAATCAAATAATTAATTAATTGAAATTCTTATATCCTCTGCTAAAATTGCATGCCCTTGAAAGGCCTAGGAACGATAGTTGGTTTTGTAGAACCTAATAAATAATTTATAGTAGTTACTAATCAATAACTAAATAATAAATAAATATAGAAAATGTGCTGGCTATGCTGGACGTACAGTCTATGAATACATTAATAAAGATTGTTATGGTACAGCCATTACTCTGTGTGGACGTTTATCATGGCAAAGAGGAGTTAATCTGAGTTTAGAGCTCTTCAGGTCTGACTGACCAGTTCTACAGGAGGAGGGTCCATACTGCTGAACATCTTAAAGAGGACAGTGATGTCGGCCGGGTTCAGCGCCCCTTTGGACAGCATGGCCCCCAAAGCCTGGCACGCTCGAGGGTATGCTGCAGCCGTGCCCAGTGCCAATGTGATCTGACTGGCATCATGCCCGCTGAGAACGACACGACAAAACAGATTAGATTTCAGGAATTTAATAACTTTAATATCCAACATCAACATATAAACATGTTTAAGAATATTTAGCCATAAATTATAATCAAGTATAAAGAAGTAAGAAGATTAAATAAACATTGTTTAAATGATAAGTTGTGTTAGTTTAGTGAGATGTCAAATGTCGCTGAACCTCTGAAGAGCGCATTTCTGCACTTCCTGTCCGATACGCCGCACAGCTGAGCCGCCCTGCTCCTCCTGGGCCAGGATGGACATCATAGCCTGAGCAAACAGGTACGTGTGTTCTCCGTGACACACCATCTTCTACACAGCCGTGAGAAAAAACATACACACAGTCAGTGAAGTGTCTTCAATTCAACAGAAAAAGAGAAATAACACACGAACATGAATATTAACACATCACAGAACCCAAACGTGAACAGGAATGAAGAATAAGGACTTGTTCTTCTGCCTCAAGTGGAGGAGTTTAAGTATCTCAGGGTCTTGTTCACGAGTCAGGGATGGAAGGATGGAGTGGGAGGTTGACAGGCGGATTGGTGCAGGGTCTGCAGTGATGCGGGCTCTGTACCGGTCTGTCCTGGTGAAGAGAGAGCTGAGCCAAAAGGCAAAGCTCTCAATCTACCGGTCAGTCTACGTTCCTACTCTCACCTGTGCTCACGAGCTCTGGGTAGAGACTGAAAGAACGATATCGCAGATACAAGCTGCTGAAATGCGTTTTCTCCGTGCGGTGTCAAGTCCTTAGAGATAGGGCGAGGAGCTTGATTGTACAGGGGAGGCTCCGAGACAAGCTGCTACTCCTCCACGTCGAGAGGAACCAGTTGAGGTGGTTCGGGCAACTGTTTAGGATGGATGCCTACCTGTGGAGGTGTTCCGGACATGTCCGACCAGGAGGAGACCCCGGAGAAAGACCTAGGAAACCCTGGAGGGATTATATCTCGGCTGGCCTGGGAACGCCTCAGAATCCCCCCAGAGGAGCTAGAGGAGGTGGCTGGGGAGAGGGAAGTCTGGGTTTCTCTGCTTAGACTGCTACCCCCTGTGACCCTGATACATGGAAAGGCGGTGGGTGGATGGATGGATGGATGGATGGATGGATGGATGGATGGATGGATGGATGGATGGATGGATTTGACTTGTTCTTTTGCTGCTCTGAAGCTTTTTCCAGTTTGACGTGTGTCACTTCAATCATTTTGATCATAAAGACTAAGGTGAGGTTCTAGATACTCTTCAGACTAAAGTCAAAGTAACGGTCAAACAATCTCTCTTATGGAACATCTTATGGAGTAACGGTACAGCATGGTACAGCATGCTTCTAGCACATGGTTCTCTGTAGGACTCACAGCAAACTCAGGCAGGTTCTTCTCCAGGTTCTGTTCTCCCCCGTCAAGCAGAGTGGACAGAGACGTGCGCAGGACTCTGGAGAAAACCTCCAACTGCTGACATGCCGTGGACACACTTGTGATCTCTCCCTGATAGCCCGCATCTGAGATCAGCTTTAAAAATAATAATAAAAAATAACAATAATATTAATTAGTTAAAGAGAAACACGCATGACAGTGACTTAATAAGTGAAGCAACATATGAAATTACTGTATAATTACTGTATAGCACTCTTTAAAGAACCAGTCCAATGAAATAAAAACCATTATGTTCTGAAGAGTTAAAGGATAAGGAGAAGAAGACCATCAGAGGGGTTCCTCCTTTGAGCCTGGGTTCCTCTCAAGGGTCCTTTCTTTTATTCTTTCTTCCTCGTCACCGTCGCCTCTGGCTTGCTCTAGGGGCGGGGCTTGGCCCTTGATACCCTTTGTCACGTTTTGCTATGCATGGACTCTATGGGAATGCCGTGGGGTATTAAGAGTTCACGGCTTGAGTAGTGCACCGTTGAGGACTACGAGAGTAGGTTTCACACTATAAGTGATATTTACTGGGAGGCTTACACAATCGGGTAAAAAAGAAGAAAAAAGAAAAACGGAAATAAAAAAAGGAAATAAACATTATTTAGGAAGTCTATGCATTGTCACAGCTATAACTTCGCAGTTCCAGCTGATCCCTTCTGGCATATCACCAGCCAGTATGTGTAGGAAAGATCGATCAGATATGTATCGGTATCGGCCAATATTTCTCCAATTTAGCCAATCGACGGCATTAAATAATAAATTAGCCTAATTTGTGTATGTAGCCCAATTTCCAGCTAGTGTCTCGTGGGGAACCAGGATAAAGACATTTAACACTACTAATCTGATACAGTGAGTATCAGTAAACAGCAGAGCTAGCACAAAACAAAGACCAGTTTAACCATGTTTCATGACTTGCTTGCGCTAATAACTACATGTAGCCCTGTCATGGCATATAGCCCCGCCCTTGCATATAGCCCCGCCCAATATTGGTATCGGCTATCGGCCGATCGCACTGAAAAGTGATCGGAATCGGCCTCAAAAACTCTGATCGTTCCATCTCTAGACACGACCATATACTGCCCATCCCCTCCAGAATGAAACACCGCCCCTTTTATAGAACTACCAAGCCCCGCCCCACATATTAACCTACCATTCCCTGGGGCTGGGGGGTGTCATAACTAACAAAACAAAAACAAACAATATGGACCAATAGAAGTGCTTCAAAACAGCTTGGAAAAAATTCTGGTTCCATTGATTTCCATTGATTGTAAAGTATGTTTTTGGTCTCTCCTGAAAAGTTGCAATTTTGGAGATATTTGGTTTTCATTGGACAGCGACGAAATACAATATATTTTACAAACTTAACCCTCTTTTATCTTTTCCCCACAGGTTCCCGGATCTTACCTCCCCCCACTTCTACACAAGGCCGTGGGCTCTACTGGCCAGTATAAGGGAAGCCCTAAAAGGCGCCTGCACTCCCCCCAGTATCAGCTTAAAGGACAAGGTCACAGGTAAGTATCATATGTGCACAAATACCTAAATTATGATTACCTAGGCTTTTTAAAAGTATCTTATGTCCCACAGTGTCCTTTTACAAACCTGGTGATGGGGTAGACTCACTGACCCCATCACAGACTCTTTTCTTACCATGCTTCTCTCTCTGGTTCCTCTTTTTCATAAACTGCTTTTCTGTAAAGCTGCTTTGAGACAACACTGGTTGTAAAAAGTTCTATATAAATAAATATGGATTAATTGATTGACTGATTGATTGAGAGGGATGGAGAAACAAAGACCTAAACAGAGGAGAGCACAAGATCACCAGGAATCAGAGAGACTGCAAAACGAGTCCATCGTGCTGAAGCCAGTTTGCAGTTTTAAGGAACCCTTTCTATTGTAACCTGTTTTATTCAAACCTGGTCCTCACCATCCTCTTTAGAAACCTTCAAACTCTCACCTTCACTGTGAAGTTAAGCATCAGGCAGTCTGGATGAGCCTCAGCAAGTTTGTAGAAGAGATCTCTCCATGTTGTGTGTGCGATCATCTGTTCTAGCCATGCTGGCGTCTGAAACACAAACAGAGAGTTCTTAATCTCACTCAGTTCCAGTACAAACAAAATAATCTGAATCCTTAGAAACATCCATCATATAGGTACAGCTAGGGTTGTGCGATATTGATTAAAAAATTATATCTTGACATTTTCTGTTATTGTGTCGATAATAGACGATATTTTGCATTATTTAAAAAAATGTGTCTTTTATTTCACTAGCTTGCACTTCTTTAAGGATATTAATATCCATCCATTCATCATCTTCTGCTTTATCCTGCTGGTTGGGGTCACGGTTGAACAGGAGCCAATCCCAGCGTCATCGGGCGAAGGCACTAATTTAGTGAATGACTCGCTGAAGTTTGCTAAGTGTGTGTTTTGCTGGACACCTTGCGCATCATTAACATGGCTATTTAGATATTATTGTAGAGGATATATATATTACACACCCCTAGTTACAGGTTAATAATATAAATACAGAGCAGAGATAAAATATAGGAAAAACTATATGAAGTGTCTCAGTTACGTGTTTGGGCCACCACAACAGAACACAACAGCTTCAGTGCTCCTCAGCGGGATCCTCCTCTGATAGAGGTAAAAATCTTAGAAGTGTAAAACAAAGTGATGTAGAGCGGTCAGACTTTACCTCTCCCTCCACAGTGAAAATAGAGTCGGCTTTTTGTGGGTCGAAATGTTTAATAAGGAGGCTCTTCAGGTGGTTCTCCACTCGCTCCTGCACCTGGGCTGGTTCCACACCTGCACGTATACATGTAAAATTACACACTTTAGTTCCTCCAGTTTACACAATGCTGAAAGTTGCTGAAACTGTTTATAATAAACGATTGCAACATAAAAGTCATTCAGAGTGATTTCACGTGAAGTAATCTGTTCTAAAGAAAAGTTTTAAAACGTTTTTTTTTAATAAAGTTTTGGCTCAAATGTATTTTAACTCATTTACTTTACTCCACTTATTGCAGAGGGATACATGTATGGTAGAGATGGAAGGATCGATCGGTATCGGACGATTTTTAATCAAAATATGTGATCTGTGATCAGCCGATATTTCTCCAATTTAGCCGATCCCGAGAGCCGATCGAGACCTCTGGCCAGCTCCCTGCAATTCATATCTGAACCACTAGGTGGAAATACATACCCTTTCATTTTCACAGACTGACTGAAGCAGTGGCTTCACGAGGACAGTTTACAACGTTCACCGCACGTCACGTATGGAAAGAAAACATTGTCCGTCTGGCAGTTTGTTACCGTATGTGACTCAGACTCATCCAGAGCAGTTTATAAAATCTGTAAAATTAGTAAAATCAGCGTCTCTCACGGAGAACCAAAACAAAGACATTTAACTACTAATCTGATACGGCACTTCAGAGACACCACACAGCTGAATACAGTGAGTATCAGTAAACAGCAGAGCTAGAACACACAGCTAACACAAAACTAATAACCCAGAACACCTACAGACCAGATCTGACCGGTACAAACAGAACAGCAGCAGAAACAGCCAGAGAGCTAAAGAACCACAGCCAGAGTGATTGAGTGTATAGTTCTAGATAAGCAGCTCTTCTCGGCTGTAGAAGACGTTCATTCTGCTGCTTAATGTTCCACCTGGATCTACGCTCTGCTGTTCCTAGTAGAGATACTTTTCAGATGTGGCTCTTCTGAAGCTGTATCAAGCGGTTTACTCCTACATACACCAACTTCTAATTTAGTTATAAATATTATACTGTTTCACATGAGCTCGTTAAAAATTTAATAAACCAGTTTAGACCAGGTTTCATGACTTGCTGGTGCTAATAATTGCATGTAGCCCTGCCGTGGCATACAGCCCCACCTTCAATCAGTATCGGCTATCGGCCGATCATGCTGAAAGGTGATCGGAATCGGCCTTAAAAACCGCTGATCAGTCCATCTCTAATGTATGGTGTTCTAAGGCAAAATAGTTCCCAGAAAACCAGCTTTCAGACTATTTACCCTCTTCAACATTACGTATAGGACTTCAAAAAAAGACACGTGTATGTTCACTGGTGGTTTAAGACAGTAAATAAAACATACTCGTGTTGTACACATGACGACCCCTGGCTCCCATCACCACCACTGTAAGGATACCTGAGTATCACTCAACCATTTCACAGTAGACCTCACTAAACTAGACCTCACTAAACTAGACCTCACTAAACTAGACCTCACTAAACTAGACCTCCCTAAACTCTACACTAAACCATAATCACATCAAATCCACTCTCAATCACTGTTGACATCTCAATGATTGAACTGTTTAGAAATTTTAAAAAATCTCTGTATTTGCCCTTTAAGATCACTGACGACATTAAATCAGTCTCACCCATCTGAATGAGCCACTCGGCCAGCAGGTTGACCGTCTGTGCAACGGCGGAGTAATTCTCCGACAGGAGCTGGATGACGTGCTCAGGTGAACCACCTGCCTGGAAATAACTGTGGAAACAAGAGGACACAAAGCATGCCTCAAAGGGGAATTCCACCAATGTTTGAAAATGTCTTTATATACCTTGTATCTACACACACTGTCCATTATATCAGCTCCACTGACCATATAGGAGCTCCACTTACTGACTGTAGTTCATCTGATTCTCTGTATACATTGTTTATCCTCTTTCAACCTGTTCTTTAATGGTCAGGACCACCACAGGACCACCACAGTGCAGGTCCTATTATACTATTCTCAGCACTGCAGTGACAATGACATGACGGTGGGTATTAGTGTGTGTTGCGCTGGTATGAGTAGATCAGACACAGCAGGGCTGCTGGAGTGCCACCGCTAGACTGAGAATAGTCCACCAACCAGCAACATCCAGCCAACAGTGTCCTGCGGTCAGCGTCCTGTGACCACTGACGAAGGACTGAAGGATGACTACCACAAACTGTGTAGCGGCAGATGAGCTATAGTCTCTGACTTTACATCTACAAGGTGGACCAACAAGGTAGGAGTGTCTAAGTGGACAGTGAGTCCCAACCGGACTACTTCGTCTGATCCACTCGTACCAGCACAACACATACTAACGCATCACCGCCTTACCCATTACTGGTCTATGCTACTAACTAATACACAACAACCACTGCAGTGCTGAGAATGATCCACCATTCAAACAATATCTTCTCTGTGGTGGTCCTGTGGGGACCCAGGCTAACACAGTATACAGAGAAACAGATGGACTACAGTCTGTAAGTGTAGAACTACAAAGTGCTCCTGTATTGAGGATGGAGCTGATTGAAAAAATGGAAAACGTGTGTGTAGATATGAGAAGGTGGTTTTGATGTTATGGGTGGTCGCTGTAATTACATAATTAGGATGTAAACAAAGCCAGTTGTTTGTTATGAAATGTTCTGTTCTTCAGAGACTTGCCAAATCAGTATGTCTCACAATGGTGGTGAATGGAACCAGACCACCTGTAAAAGCTTCCTCACACTAAACCACTCTGAATGACTCAGTTCTCAGTAGTTCTCAGTAAAGAGAAATGATTTTACAAAGCTTCAGAATGTACTGGAGTGTGTCCAGTCTATAAAAGATTGGATGACTTGCAGTGTTTTACGTCTAAATGAGAATAAAACTGAGGTTTTGATTCTAGGTCCTGGGTTGGTTGCATACAAGGATTAATACACAGCCTAGAAATTTAGGAGTTATCTTTGACTCTGATACTACTTTCTCTATACATGTGAGGAAGTTGTTACAGGGTGTTATTTACAGCTGAGAAATATAGTTAAGCTCAGAAATGTCCTGTCATTCCAGGATACAGAGAAAATTATTCATGCCTTTGTTTCATCGCGGTTGGATTATTGTAATGCAGTGTTTACTTGTCTCTGTTGTGAAAGTCTGGTTCAGCTCCAGCGGGTCCAGAATGCAGCGGCACGAGTGCTTACTGGATCTAAATAAATGGCTGCCTGTAGCGTATAAAGTTTGTTTTAAAACATTGGTTTTAACTTATCCAGCGCTTGTGGAGAGGGTCCAGAGTATATCTCGGACCTATTAATAATCAGCTCAAATGGAAGGGTATTGTGGTCTTCTAATCAAGGGCTGTTAGTAGTCTTTAGGACTAAATTGAAACGAAAGGGTGATTGTGCCTTTTCTGTATGCGCTCCAAAGCTTTGGAATAACCTTCCGCTGGATATTCGGCTATCTGGTTCTAAAGAGCTCTTTAAAAAAGGCTTAAAACGCATTTGTTCTCTTTAGCCTTTGCAGATGTGCATAGCTAGGTTTGCTTTTTTAATTGTGTTTAATTTATTTTGGTTTGTTGTGATGTTTGTGTTTGTGTTTATTTTTATTTGTTATGTTTTTATGACTGTGTGCAGCACTTTGTGGGCAGTCGAGGCCTGAAAGTTAGGGATCCGGTCTTGTGAACGGAAGGTCGCCGGTTCGATCCCCGGGACCGACAAGTCATAACTGTAGTGCCCTTGAGCAAGGCACCTAACCCCAACTGCTCCCCGGGCGCTGTGGATAAGCGCTGCCCAACGCTCCGGGCACGTGTGCTCACCGCCCCCTAGTGTGTATGTATGTTCACTAGTGTGTGTATATGTGGGTGTTTCACTGCCCCCTAGTGTGTATGTTCACTAGTGTGTGTGTGTATATGTGGGTGTTTCACTGCCCCCTAGTGTGTATGTTCACTAGTGTGTGTATATGTGGGTGTTTCACTGCTCCCTAGTGTGTATGTATATGTAGGTGTTTCACTGCCCCTAGTGTGTATGTTCACTAGTGTGTGTATATGTGGGTGTTTTACTGCCCCCTAGTGTGTATGTATGTTCACTAGTGTGTGTATATGTGGGTGTTTCACTGCCCCCTAGTGTGTATGTATGTTCACTAGTGTGTGTATATGTGGGTGTTTCACTGCCCCCTAGTGTGTATGTTCACTAGTGTGTGTGTGTATATGTGGGTGTTTCACTGCCCCCTAGTGTGTATGTTCACTAGTGTGTGTATATGTGGGTGTTTCACTGCTCCCTAGTGTGTATGTATATGTAGGTGTTTCACTGCCCCTAGTGTGTATGTTCACTAGTGTGTGTATATGTGGGTGTTTTACTGCCCCCTAGTGTGTATGTATGTTCACTAGTGTGTGTATATGTGGGTGTTTCACTGCCCCCTAGTGTGTATGTATGTTCACTAGTGTGTGTATATGTGGGTGTTTCACTGCCCCCTAGTGTGTATGTTCACTAGTGTGTGTGTGTATATGTGGGTGTTTCACTGCCCCCTAGTGTGTGTGTTCACTAGTGTGTGTATATGTGGGTGTTTCACTGCCCCCTAGTGTGTATGTTCAATAGTGTGTGTATATGTGGGTGTTTCACTGCTCCCTAGTGTGTATGTTCACTAGTGTGTGTGTATATGTAGGTGTTTCACTGCCCCCTAGTGTGTATGTTCAATAGTGTGTGTATATGTGGGTGTTTCACTGCTCCCTAGTGTGTATGTTCACTAGTGTGTTTCACTGCCCGCTAGTGTGTGTGTTCACTAGTGTGTGTATATGTGGGTGTTTCACTGCACGGATGGGTTAAATGCGGAGGTCAAATTCCGCTGTGTGCAAAAAACACATGTGGCTAATCGTAGTTCTAAATTCTAAATTCTTTGTAGTCTCACTTGGAAAAGTGCTATATAAATAAATATTTACTTACTTACTACAAAATGTGGTGGACTTCCCCTTTGTATACAAACTAATGGGCGGTGGATGAAATAACGCAATGAGCTTTCTCAGAGTTGAAGATACACACGTTTTCAGAGTGTTGAACACGGTGGGCTCCATGATGTAGTCTCTGCTGGAGAACTTCTGCAGGCACTCCTCCTGAACTTTACCGTCTGCTTCAGCGTCCGCGTAGCCGTCCTCCTGCAGACAACACAGCCGAGCAGTGCGCATGTCAGATCAGCTACTCGCCACAATTCTCCACCTTAAAGGAACCCGTTATGGAGCGCAAACCTAAAGGAAGACGTGACTGGAGAACGTAACTGCTGCACCATTTAAGGTGGCCCGCCTGAATTCGGATGAGGAGCTTCAGAAAGAAAGCAGACTGATAGTCCACAAGCCCACCTTAAACTGTGCAGCAGGTACTTTTCTGCAGCCTTAACAAACTTCAGCCCTGTGAATTTACCCGCAGCACCAGTTTCAGAGAACAACACTGCTACCTTCTCCTCACTCGTTCAGACAGAACCACCTTAAATAATCGTCTAAAATTCTGAACAGACTCAAATTAACAGTTCAGATAAACGTTTCTCACCGGGTTGCCCTCCCACTCTGCAGCTCCGCCATAATACTCTTCATCCATCGTCGACTTTAATCCGCAAATCAGAGTTTTAGCCGTTTTTAATATCTGTGTTTACAAAACACGGGGAAATGAGCTGAATGGCGCAGACGAAGCGCGTCAACAGCCGCGGCTCCCGGCCTCGGTGCTGCCCCCTGCTGGTCTGGAGGGGTTACAGCTACAACTGGCTCTGTTTCCGTCCAGTGTTGTGTGTTGTGACGCTGGTGGTCCTCTCGGACGCTGGTGGTCCTCTCGGACGCTGGTGGTCCTCTCGGACGCTGGTGGTCCTCTCGGACGCTGGTCTATTGGCTGTAATCACCAACGTGATTACATATTGGGCCCTGCTGGGCGGCAGCCTTGTGACCGGAAGGTTGCCGGTTCGATCCCATGAACTGACAGGACACGACCGAAGTGTCCTTGAGCGAGGCCCCTAACTCCTGACTGCTCCCCCGGCTGCCCACCGCTCCGGGCAAGTGTGTTCACTGACCCCTAGTGTGTCTGTTCACTAGTGTGTATGTATATGTGAGGGTTGATATGCGGAGATCTTGAATTTTCTTCTGGGATCAATAAAGTCTCTATATCGTCGCTGTATCTTCATTTTTTGTCGATTTTAAGTTTTCTACATAATTTCAACGCAGCTGCTGCCGTTTACACTGTGCCAACATTTCAAGATGAATGGATCAACAGAACTTATTCAAAGTGAATGGGAAATAATTCTGGTTCCATTGACTTACATTAACAGTAAACAGTTTTGGCCCCTGCGGTAAAGCTGTCCATGATATGTTACTTTGAACAAGCAAGCGTCATGTAACTAATATATATGAGTCAATTCCTGCTGCAAGATGTATTGATTACCCTCAATTACAACACTGTCCCATCCAGATGTTGAGAATCAAGACCTCCAGACTTCAGAGAAGCTTCTTCCCACACGCCATTGCACTCATGAACAGCTGAACATTACAACACTACATTCTGAATACAGTCTAATACATACATACATCCATATCCAGATCTTCTCTCACTTTTCTTTTCTCTGTACTTCACTTTTATTTATCTGATAGAGTCTCAGAACACTCTGTTCCACCATCTCTACCAGTGACTCTTCTGTTCTTCATATTTATATCTATTTAAATCAGTCTGTACTGTCCTTTACTGCTGCACTCAGCACTTTACTTTTAATATACAACTCTAACATGTTAGGTTTACAGGTGTGTCTGTGCCTGTATGTCACTGTGTGTGTGTGTGTGTGTGTGTGTTTGTTACTTCTGTAATGTCAGTTATCGTGCACTGTGAGCTACTGTAACCAAACACAAATTCCTTGTATGTGTGAGCATACTTGGCAAAAAAGTGCTTTTAGAGCATTTCTATTGGCCCAACCATCATAAACTAGGATATTTTGAGTATGAGTAAAATTCTATAACACAATATTAAATACTAGTTTTTAAAAAGTGACACACAGTACATCTGAACTGATATCTATTGGTTTTATTGACCATGTAATTAGAAATCAAGCTTCGTACATTAACCTCATTAATCATACTTCAACTTCGACACATCATGAAATGTTTTTCAATAATGTATTCACAAAAGGCTATTAGTTCAGAGTCTATCAATTATCAATGACTTAAATTATCGTTATCAATATTATCAATTACTACATCATTTCAACTACACTTTGTAGTGAAGATAACAAACCATGAAGTGAAATCAATTAAAAGTAAAGTAGGTTTTTGGCCTCCTGTATAGTTGCCATTTTGGGGATACTTTTTTTTAACTATATAAAAAATAATTTTATTTACTTCAACTTATTAATTATATGTTATGTATTTTGTATATATTTTTATGATTTGTTTTTTGTTATCTTATTTATTGGTGAATGGAGGAACAGCAAAGTAAGAATTTTATTGTACAGTGTAACTGTACTGTCTGTTCTGCTGTGCATATGACAATAAAACTCTTGAATCTTGAATCAAATCACAATGTTTCACCAAAATAAATCCACTGAATACAACTGAACTGTTTAATTTAGAAAAATAAACATTTTAATAATCAATCATTTATTTATTCATTTATTCAGCACTGCCAAGAAGAGGGAGTGTCAGACTCAAGGGACAGATTAGATTCTCTGGAAAAATTGTCAAGACCAGCCAAAGAGTCCAGGCAACTCAGATCCGTCTCCTGCTACTGAAATGTTTTGCAGACTGACCTCTGGACCTCTGGAATAGTGGACAGGGATGTGTTTGGGTGAACAGGATCCACGCTGGCTAAAGGACTCCCTTGTTAGCTGGCACTGCAGACGCTAAGCAGTGGGTTAAAAAGAGGACCTCCTGAAAAAGTGGAAAGAAGAATGAATGAAATAAGAGAACTCTGATTATGATTGATTGATACTAAAGCTAATAGTATTATATATTAAAATTTAAGTGACAAATGTGAATATTTTGGTTGATATTACTTCCAAACACATGTACACAACAGGATAACCTCTGAACTGATATGTGATGGTTTTATGGACTACTTATTTATTAGAAATGATCATTAATATTCAAGGGATGCCAAGTTATTTACAGACTCTACAGTAGAATCACTTCATATTTGGTATGTACACGGTATGAGAACCTCTGAACTGATACCTGTTGGTTTCATCAACAACACATTATAAAATGGAAATTTATGATGTTTAGTTTTGCTTATATAATTGTATTTAATTTGACTTGTTAATTGTATGTGTAACTTTAGTGTAAAGCATACTGAATCACTGATTTCAGTTCAGTTCTTTTCCAGGAAGCAGGACGGACGTTACTGGACTTACCTGCTCTGTTAAGAGTGACGTAGTTAGGCGGTCAGTTCTCTTTATTTACTGAAGAGGTGCTATCGTTCTGAAGGTGTGGTGATGTTTGCAGTTAAAAACCACTGCATAAATCAAATTCTCCTAATGTCTCAGATTAGAAACACTTATTACCTTTGAAGGGGAATTCCACCAATATTTCTAAATTGTACACATTTATTTTGTTAAGGTGTTACACAGTTATTTAAAGTGGTTTGGTATGAAATGCTTTGTTCTAGAGAAACATACTGAGTCTGCATTGTTTGCAGTGGTGGTGAATGGAACCAGACGTCCACCTCTAAAAGCTTTACATGAAATGGTAATGAATACACAGCCTGTGGTCTGAGATGTTGCTTTATGATGGTTCTGAGTTGATTCTAGCCGTAAACTCCATCAACGGCTTTTTTAGATGGTAAATAAAATGGCTTGTGTTTTTGTGTTGTATACATAGTGACCCTGGTTACTATCACCGCCACTGTAAAGAAATGTGAGTCTCCACAATCAACCATTTCCCACCAAACCTTAATGAAGTGGCCGTCTGGTATGTGTACACATATATATATACACCTAAATACACTGTGATGCTGTAATACTGTAATAGAGACACTGAAGGAATATTCCAAACATTTTCCTTCTGTCTTTGTGTATTATACTGTATAATATTAATGAAATCTCTATAATAGTTATTACAGCTGACCGAGCTTCCATTCCTCTCCTTCTTCATAACAAGCTGGAGTTTAAAACATTTATTCATTCATCATCTAAACCGTCTATCCTCCTGAGCTGCAGGGGGTGCTGGAGCCTATCCCAGCACTCGGTGTGTAGATTTGTTCTAAATTCTTTTACACTCAGCAAAACAGATACAGATTCAAAAATAAAATCATGAGAATATTCCTTTAGGGGTTGGTCTCCACCTTTAAACCAATAGCAGCTTAATAATTCTAGTATAATGTTAGCTATCGTATCAGCCTTTAAAGGAGCAGTGTGTGATCTCTAGTGGTGAGGTTGTGTATTGCAACCTGCTGAACTCTCCCCACCCCTCCCTTCCCTGGAACTTACAGTGGTCGTCAGGTTTTCTGCCATTGCATCAAACGTTTTATCATGTTTTTCTTGTTAATTCAGTTCAGACTCGGTTTAATAATCACTACACCCTCCTGATAAGCTGATTTAAACATTTTATGATTATGACATCTTATATATATATATATATATATATATATATATATATATATATATATATATATATATATATATATATATGTGTGTGTGTGTGTGTGTGTGTGTGTGTGTGTGTGTGTGTGTGTGTGTGTGTGTGTGTGTGTCTGAAAATTTCAAAGAAGAAGCTGGCAAATAAGAAACTTGACTCCAGCCTCGTAGTTTAAAAGCTGGTAGTATTTCTTGAAAAGGACTAAAAATCCTACCTGAATTTTCATGCAAGGAGCTACAGATGAACACTAGGGTAGGACATTTAGAGACAGATACTTTTTCTATTTTGATCTTCCATCCAAAGTCACTCTCTTCAGTGTGTGGTTTGTCCATTCTGGGTTACTGTAGAAACACTGTGGCTCTACATTGTAGTTATATGTAGATATAAAGGGCTCCTAATAAGTTAACAAAAGCACAAAGACTTGTATTTACAGATGATTATACACTAATGGAAACATAGCTTTGTATGTTATACTGCATTACTGATAAAAGAACCCCCTAAAATGTTACACACTGCTCCTTTAATACAGTAAAAATACTTCTCTTGAAAATTTAACAGCTTAGTGAAAGTGCACCTTTAAGATCTACTAGGCTGTAAAATGTTTTAATTAGGACTCAGACACGTGTACCTGTATGTGTGTGAGAGACAGAGACAGTGCTACACTCTTCTTTTATCGCTATAATTTGAATCTTTGTACAAAATGTACAGTAAAGTGTGAGACATGGGAGGAAAAAAGCAACAAATACACTGAAAACAGAGAGAGAGAGTCAGGCAGGAGGGCGATCGATACTCAAAATCTCACTCACTTATTGCTGCAGCGAGTCTCAACTAGAAAACAAAAGCAAAAAATTAGAACAAAAAACAAAAATAAACATATATCAGCTCAACACCCCCCAAAAACACCTGTACCACATTTTGCAGAAGACTCGACCGTCTCAGACTGGTCAGTAGTTACCAAGAGTTTTTTTTTCTCTCTTTTTTTTTTGACTCAAACGATGGTGTGTCGCAAAAAAAGAAAGTATAAAATGACAAATAAATAAAAGAGAATAAATACAATGTTTGTGTTACAGGGTGGACCAATAGAGCACCAATAAGCTGGCCTGTGGTCACATGACTGGGTAGCAGGACAGGAAGCTGTGGTACAGACACAGTCACGACGTCCGGGACGCTCAGCCGAGTTCGCTGTGAGTTCTGAGTGTTTTTTTGTCTGTGTTTTTTTTAGAGCAGCTTTTATACAAATGACCAGCAGAGGGCAGGACACTGGACCAGATCTGACTCTGTAACTCTCTGAACCGAACGCTGAGCGTCGTTCATCCCTCTTTTTTTGTCTTTTCACTCTTTTTTAGCAAAGGGATTTGGTTTGTTGAAGAAATGAGAAACATTTTTGCATTTGGATTATTTTTTTTCTCTCTCCTTCAAAAGAGTTAAAGCTATAAAAAAAGGGAGTTATGCCCCACCCCCGCCTCCAAAAACGTAGGCTATCGGTGACTGAAAACGAAAAAAAAAAAAGCAAAACAGAACCTGTAAAAAGCAAACAAATATATATAAATAATATATTTACACATATAAATATATATATTTATATATACCGTATATTATGTTTCTTATTTTTGTACTACACAGCATCAGTTGTTTCTTCTTCGAATCCTAAAATAGAAACCAGAGACAGTAAAACAAACCAAAATAACAGAAGGAGAAATAAAATGTGTGAAAATGAACAGTTGAGTGACAGACAACATACCCCCCTCACACCAATCCCCCCCCCCCCCAACCCCCAACCACCACCCCCCCTCCCCGTCTGCACACCTCCACTTCGCTCCTGACCTCAGACCAGTTTTGCAGTTTCTCTTTTAAACGTTCTGTTGGGGGGGTTCGGGTCTCAGATCAGGAGGAGAAGGGGGAGGGGGCGACTCTGAGCCGCGGCCCGATGAGGTTCCGCCCGAAGAACCTTTACAGGAACCGAAGGAGGCAGGGCGGAGCCGAACAGCGCAATGAAACGTATCTTACATCTTAGCTCATTTTACACGTACAGTCGTGATCAAGGCACAGGGAGCTTCTACAAGTTACTCTTTTTTCTCAATAAAGTTGTACAAAATAATACATTTTACAGTCTGTACAGTAATAATAATAATAATAATAATAATAATAATAATAATAATAATAATAATCATAATAATAATAATCCAGCAGAGAAATAAAGACTGAAATAAAGGTAGACAGACCAAAGCCAAGCTGATGCGGGTCAGAGAGAGAGAAAGAGTGAAAGAACAGAACGAGAGAGAAAAAGTAAAAGGAGAGAAAGAGAGAGTGTAAGGAGAAATAGAGAGAAAAAAGAGAGGAAGAGTGAAAGAACAGAGCAAGAGAGAAAAAGTAAAAGGAGAGAGAGAGAGAGTGTAAGGAGAAAGAGAGAGAAAAAAGAGAGTAAGAGTGAAAGAACAGAGCAAGAGAGAAAAAGTAAAAGGACAGAAAGTGCAAGGAGAAAGAGAGAGAAAAAAGAGAGTAAGAGTGAAAGAACAGAGCAAGAGAGAAAAAGTAAAAGGACAGAAAGTGCAAGGAGAAAGAGAGAGAAAAAAGAGAGTAAGAGTGAAAGAACAGAGCAAGAGAGAAAAAGTAAAAGGAGAGAGAGAGAATGCAAGGAGAAAGAGAGAGAAAAAAGAGAGTGAAAGAACAGATCGAGAGAAAAAGTGAAAGGAGAGAGAGAGAATGCAAGGAGAAAGAGAGAGAAAAGAGAGAGAGAGAAAGAACAGAGCAAGAGAGAAAAAGTAAAAGGAGAGAGAGAGAATGCAAGGAGAAAGAGAGAGAAAAAAGAAAGTGAAAGAACAGATCGAGAGAAAAAGTGAAAGGAGAGAGAGAGAGCAAGGAGAAAGAGAGAGAAAAAGAGTGAAAGGACAGAGAAAGAGTGTAAAGAGAGAGAGAGAGTGAAAGGACAGTGAAAGAGTGTAAAGAGAGAGAAAGCGAGTGGAAGGTCAGGGAAAGAGTGTAAAGAGAGAGAAAGCGAGTGAAAGAGTGCCAAGAGGGAGAGAGAGAGAGGGAGAGAGAGAGAGGGAGAGAGAGAGAGGGAGAGAGAGAGAGGGAGAGAGAGAGAGAGGGAGAGAGAGAGAGGGAGAGAGAGAGAGAGGGAGAGAGAGAGGGAGAGAGAGAGAGAGAGAGAGAGAGAGGGAGAGAGAGGGAGAGAGAGAGAGGGAGAGAGAGAGAGGGAGAGAGAGAGAGAGAGAGAGAGAGAGAGGGAGAGAGAGGGAGAGAGAGAGAGGGAGAGAGAGAGAGGGAGAGAGAGAGAGAGGGAGAGAGAGAGAGAGAGAGAGAGAGAGAGAGAGAGAGAGAGGGAGAGAGAGAGAGAGGGAGAGAGAGAGAGGGAGAGAGAGAGAGAGGGAGAGAGAGAGAGGGAGAGAGAGAGAGAGGGAGAGAGAGAGGGAGAGAGAGAGAGAGGGAGAGAGAGAGGGAGAGAGAGGGAGAGAGAGAGAGAGTGGGGAAAGTGTGATTATGCAGAGTCAGTAGACATTAAAGTAAAGGCGGGAAATTAAAACAGTGTTTAAATGTGTTGTTTGTTTGTTTGTTTGTATGTAATCTTTGCTCTGTGTGTGTGTGAATGTTTGTTTGTTTGTTTGTTTGTTTACAGAAGCGGCTCGTGTGAGCGGTGTGGCGTTTCAGTCATTCTCTGTTCCACACGCTGAGAGCTCAGACCCTCCCAAACTCCACCTTAAAAAGAAAAGTACATTCTTTCACCGTCTTCATTATCAGTCCGTCATTCCCTCCTCCGTCCGTCCGTCTGTCTATCCGCTCTGAGAGAGACACGCCGGCTGACGACCAGACGCTGAAGTGATCAGCCATTTGTTTTTTTTTCTTTTCTCTCTCTCATGGTGTGTGTATGTATGTGTGTGTGTGTCTGTGATTGATTTTCGGGGGCAGAGCAGGGCGCTGGGTGGAGCCGAGGGTGGAGCTGTGGGTGGGGCAGGACTGTGGTGGCAGGGCGGGTCGGTGAGAGGGGGCGGGGCGGGACGGAGCAGGGCTCTGTAGAAAGTTCCGGACTGGCGGCGTGGCGATCACAACAGCTCGTACTGCCGGAGGTGCATGCGCTGGATGATGTCCCGGCAGTCGTTGAAGACCCGGCGGATGTTCTCCGTGTCCACGGCGCAGGTGAAGTGTGGATAGCAGTAGTGCCGCCCGTCTCCACTCGCTGTACTGATCCGCTAAAGGATAAACGAGGAATTCATTCAGTGAGACGAGGTTCAGGCTAAAAACACTAACCTGTGGTCAAAAGTATGTGGACACAAATCTACAAATCAAGAAGACTGATAGAGAGCGTGTCCCCCTTTGCTGCAGTAACAGTGTCTACTCCTCTGGGAAGGTTTTACACTAGACGTTAGAACAACTCTGAGGATCTGACTGCATTCAGTATTCACAGGAGCATTGGTGAGCTCAGGTACTGATGTTGAATGACCAGTCCTGGATTGTTCCAACTCATCCCACGATGTTAGCTGCAGCTCCGTCACTCCTAAGACAGCAGTTCCACTATATATACCCGTCTAGCCCTTGTCTGGCACTGGACATGGTGACCTCAGTCTTATGTGCAGCCTCTCCAGAGTGTCTCTTTCTTATTGGTCAGTGCTTTTCTGCTAGGAGTGATAAGATTAGCTGAGTTACATCAGTGCACCAGCTTAAAAGTTCACGGTGCGACTGCCCAGATTAAACAACAGTGCACCAACAATTTGGAATGAACTTGGGATGCAATGGGTCTGTCTCAAAACCTAGTGAGCTCCTACATAGGCAGCATTTTACATCATAGTATGCGCTCCCGACGTGTAGACTGTCCCAATTCTTACATACCTTAAACATGCTGTCTACTGAGAAACCTTATTTAGACCTGATTTTAAGGAAGCATCGAACGCTTCCTTAAAAGACAATCCCATGATGCAACACAGGCTAATCTACGAGCAGTGAAGTGGTTAAAATGTGAGTTATTTTGATTCTCTCTGGAGTTTTAATGTGTTTCTTGTCATATAATCACACAAAACAGTATTTTATTATCAACTCTATAACAAGGCATTGACCATTTTCCAGTTTTATACTCCAGCCATTAGCATTTATGCTACAGCATTTTAAGCCTCGGGCTATTGTTTTGGATGCCAGCCGGTAGCTTAGCAACCAGCTAAACCACCGGTGGCGTGCTGCAGTGGACGGAAACAAGCCGTGACGCAGTCTCTCTCTAACTAGAGCGTCTCAGTAATCTGTTTTATGAGGAGAGATGAGGAGAGAACACTGCTACTTAAACAGCTCCCTACCTAGACAGCCTACTTAGACACTCACTAGGTTTTGAGACAGACCCATAGTTTCTATCATCTTTGCATCTGTAAAATCTGGTGTATTTATATATCATTATTTGTAGATGCCCTATGGCTTTATTGTTTAGAGGCTTATATACCTTCATTGTTTAGAGGTGTTACCAATAATATGTGTCCAGTGATGTTTTAGTTCGTTTGATTAGCTATATTTAGTCAGAGCTAAGACGCACTCTGCTGCCATAAGGTACATGTGGGGAGCCGTCTGCCGCCTTTTCCTCTGATTCATGCTACATAGAGGCAGTTTGTGTTAGAGTTATAACTTTTTATTACATATATATATTTTTTATTTTACTTTTTTTCCAGTGAGGGACAAAAAGGGTGTTTTTAAAAGTCAGCATGAATAAGATGCTTACTGAGCTGCAGAAATAGATGAACTAATACATGTACACATGTACTAGTTTTTGATTAGCTGTCTGATAAGAAGAACCAAAGATATACAATCAAACCATATGCACTCCACCGAATTGCACAGCATCATGTTCTTTTACATTGCATTGAATCTCATTGTATTGAATACACCGCATGACTGAATTGTATCGCATCACATTAATAGATGATTCATATGTTTCTTTAATGCATGGGATCGTTGGTAATGCATCGTGTGTCAGCAGTGGGTGCATCTCAATGCAGCTGAATGCACTAAAAAAAAAAAGAGGTGTCTGCAAATTTTTGGATATGCAGCATATATACAGTTACAGCTCCCTGAAGTTATTTCGTTTTGTAGTCGTCATACTGGGACCTCCAGGTTGAAGCCGTTTCTCTCCAATACCTCAAATATCTCTGGATCTTCTAAGTTATGCAGTCATTAAAGAATCGAAATATGAATTATGACACGAACATAGCATGGTAACTCTGCTGATGTACAAAAGTGAGACTATTAATAAACTCCAACACCTTTATATACCAACACCTGCTACAGGAACTACAGTCTGAAAGTGCCAGCCACCTCTGAACTGGACAAAGCCTGTGTGATACTGGCTCGTTATGCCAGTTCAGTACACAGCAGTGCTAGCTTACATGTTCGTATTTCAGCTCCTAAACAGCCTCGTAACTGTAAATTAACTGTAAATTCTAATTAATCAATAAAATCTATGTATCGCCCAGCTCTATAACAATCTCAACATCAGGTTTCATTTCTTCTTCTTTGTACTTCTCTGAAGTTTCTGTTGTTTATTTACTGCTTCAAGGAGAAAACTCAGAGATGTGGTGTCACTCGTGTGTTAACTGTGTTACTGGGTTTAATTAAGATGAATTCAGAGACTGTGTGCTCGTGTTTGTACACTGCAGTGTCTGAGTGATGGACTCACCAGGAACTCGTCCCGGATGAAATATTTTGCTCGTGTGACTCGAGGGTCCTCTCCGAGCTCGGGGGTCGCTAGTTTTTGAAAAACAAAGAACCAAAGATTTAATTACATACAAATCACACACAAGCACACACACACACACACACACACACACACACAATACACAAACAAACAAAAAACACATAACATACACATGTAATACACACTTACACGCATGACAGCTCACAATTCACACAAAATACACACACACATACACACACAATATACATACACAAGATACCCAAGATTGAAAAGAGAGAGGAAGAGAAAAGGGAGGAAGATAGAAAAGAGAGAGAGAAAATAAAGGGAAAGGAAGATGGAAGAGAGAGAGAAAGTGAAAGGTAGAGGAAGAGAAAAAAGAAAGAGAAGATGGAAAAGAGAGGAGAGGAAGATGGAAAAGAAAGAGAAAGTGAAAGGTAGAGGAAGAGAAAAAAGAAAGAGAAAATGGAAAGGAGAGAGAGAGAGAGAGAGAGAGAGAGAGAGAGAGAGAGAGAGACAGTGAAAGAGAGGGGGGGAGAGAGAGAGAGAGAAAGGAAAGCAAGATTGAAAAGAGAGAGGAAGAGAAAAGGGAGGAAGATAGAAAAGAAGATGGAAAAGAGAAGATGGTAAAGAGAGGAGAGGAAGATGGAAAAGAAAGAGAAAGTGAAAGGTAGAGGAAGAGAAAAAAAGAAAGAGAAGATGGAAAAGAGAGAGAAAATAAAGGGAAAGGAAGATGGAAGAGAGAGAGAAAGTGAAAGGTAGAGGAAGAGAAAAAAGAAAGAAGATGGAAAAGAGAGAGAAAATAAAGGGAAAGGAAGATGGAAGAGAAAGAGAAAGTGAAAGGTAGAGGAAGAGAAAAAAGAAAGAGAAAATGGAAAGGAGAGAGAGAGAGAGAGAGAGAGAGAGAGAGAGAAAGACAGTGAAAGAGAGGGGGGAAGAGAGAGACAGAGAGAGAGAGAAAGGAAAGCAAGATGGAAAAGAGAGGGGAAGAGAAAAGGGAGGAAGATAGAAAAGAAAGAGAGAAGATGGAAAAGAGAAGATGAAAAAAGAGAGGAGAGGAAGATGGAAAAGAAAGAGAAAGTGAAAGGTAGAGGAAGAGAAAAAAGAAAGAGAAGATGGAAAAGAGAGAGAGAAAGTAAAAGGTAGAGGATCATTGAAGAGAGAGAGAGAGAGAAGATGGAAAAGAGAAAAGATAAAAGAGAGAGGAGAGGAAAAAGGAAAAGAGAGAGAAGGACGAGAGAGAGAGAGAAAGTGAAAGGTAGAGGAGGATGGAAGAGAGAGAGAGAGAGAGAAAGTGAGGGAGGATGGAAGACAAAGAGAAGGCAGATGGAAGAGAGAGAGAGAGAGGGAGAGAGGGAGAGAGGGAGAGAGAGAGAGGGAGAGAGGGATGGTGTTACGGACCGTCGTCCGGTGTGGTGTAGCGCGCAAACTCTGGGAAATATTCCTCTATCTTTGATTTTCCCGCCAGAACTTTCTCAGCCAGCAGGTCTTGCTTATTCAGGAAGAGAATCACAGAAATTGTTCGAAGCCACCTGGAGACGGAACGAGGGAGGAGAGAAAGAAAGAGAAGTAAATTATTCCACACCAAAGATCAGAGACACGACCAAACACCACTACAAACTCAGAAATACATTCAGATAACAGGTTAACCCTTTAACAGCCGCACACAACAACAGTGTTTATATCCACTGTTTAATCTCCAGGGCTTCATCTGCACCACAGTTACTCTGAAATGATGAATATACTAAAACCAACACAGTTTATTTACCACATTAATATACTCACCACTTCAGTCACTTCATCATTCAGATCAGTAATAACCATTTCTATGGCGATTTGAGCCCAACAATAAAGACAGCAGCGGGTTTCTCTTCTATCAGTGCTGAGTAACGTGGTTTACACAGTTTCCACTGATCTGGTTTAATACTGTGTTATTTTCTGTGTATATCTGGGTGTTTATGTCTGAGTGCATCACAGCTGAGACATTAGGTGTGACACCGTTAAGGCTCTGTACCTGTTGTTCCAGATATTTTTGAACAGGTTCAGCGCCTCCTGTAGACGGTTGGTCTGATTGTCTTCTCGGATCACCATGTTATAACTGCTGCTCGCCACCACGAATATGATAGCCGTCACATCTACAACACAACCACAGAACCCAGATCAGATCACAAAGTGTTCATTAAAAACAGAAAAACATCCTCAGAGCATTTATAGTACTGACACACACTATTATAAACTATTTGATCATACGTGTGTCACTGAATATCGTATTTATGACACTGAGGGACATCTTTAATTATGACCTTATGATTTTGTCTTATTATGGCTATTATTGTGAGTCAGTCTTTTCTGCCCATAAAAATATTCTAATTTTATTATTTAAGATGTTACAGAATAAAAAGATGCAGAAAAGCTGATTTACTGACCAATAAATAATAGCTCAGTGACATCACTAATGCTAACCATACACTAGAAGACTTTCAGTTGTTGTGGCTTTCACACTACATGACTGATCAGCAAAATCGGGTCAAGAATTACACGACTTTCACTCTGGAGAATCGCCGACTCATCTGGCTTCGGTCCAAAAACACGTTTTGTCACGAGAACACACGAGAACTAAACGTATGTGAGAGCTATTGACACCATGTAGAACATACACTCCATCTCCAAAACAACCGTCAACAAACCAGCGATACGAGTTAACAGTGTGCTGGTCTGCAAGAGAGAAGAAAAAGGTACGTAGATAGATAAAGACACGGGGCCAGCAGTTCTGCAGAGAGAGCTGGAGGTAAATATTTAATATTTTATCAATGGAAACGTACACGTCACTCTCAGTCGCAGAGTAAGTAGTGAACGGTGGCGCGGTTCTCTCTCTACATGATCCCATTGGCTGTAGCTAGACCCTGCTGTTGCTAGAGCACTCGGCGACAGGTCAGCGAGCGTCTTTCAGCCGTTCACACTACAGGACTGAGCGAGCGCCGGGTGGTCACCGATTTGCCTCCGAGCAGAGGTTTTTGATCTATAAATGGTTAAAGACTTAATGTCTATGCTCCGGACAAGAACTCAGACAGTTTGTGGACTGCAAAAAACTGTCGGCGATTGAAAAACCAGGCTAAAATCACGTAGTGTGAACTAGACATTAGTCACAGACTAGTCACAAGCTCTAATTTTGCAAAGACTGGGGGTCTTTCAGAGTTAGCACAGTGGTGTAGTGGTTAGCACTGTCCCCTCACAGAAAAACGATCCGGGTTGGACTGGAGTCTGCATGTTCTCCCAGTGCTTGAGTGGGTTTCTTCCGGGTACTCCGGTTTCCTCCCACAGTCCAAACACATGTATGTTAGGTTGATCGCTCACTATAGACTGCCCGAAGGTGTGAATGCGTGAGTGAATGTTGGCCATGTGATGGACTGGTGAACTGTCCATGATGAACCCCACCCTTGCCCGATGACGCTGGGATTGGCTCCTTCCCCCCCATGATAATATATATATATATATATATATATATATATATATATATATATATATATATATAACATTAGATATTATATATAGGGCTTCAGCGATTTCTGTCCACCTTTCTTCCTCTTCCTACTCTGTTGTGGTATAAAAGGGAAGACACTTCAAAGAGGCACTCTCTCTCACTCCACAGCTCCACCAGTTTCTCCTCCTTCTGTACAGTCCAGGAGAACCGTAGTCTTCAAACCTTTGCCAGACTCTCCTCCATGTCTAACTTCTTTACCCACCAGACATTCCTGTACTTGCCTTGTGGCTTCCCGTTCGGTGTTGAAAAGAGCTCTCCTATTGGTTGTCGACTATGTTCACGTGACTATTTGCGTGAGCCAAGACTAAAGACCTATGATAATATTAAACTTGACTAGGTTATGATGTGAGCGCGGCTCAACTCTAGCAAGACTCTCATGATTATATTCCGATATTGGAAATTTGTCTGCGACAGTAAAATCTCTTGAAAAGTCGTTTGTTGTAAGGTCAGCATAAGTTTAAACATTTCTGAATTGCTTGGATTGTTTTTTTCTAAACGGAAGGCCAGCAATTGAAGCTCTGCAACAACACAGTACAGGAACATACGGATAATATCACAATCTCTACCATGTAGGGCTGAAAAATGAATTGCTTTTATAGCAAAATCACAAATTTCAAATGGCAAGAGCTACAATCCTGATATAGCTCATAATACCAACAAGATGTGAAGAAATAGAACCTGATAACATGGAGCTCATACACTGCCTGTATGTGAGTCAGACCATTCAGAAGCAACC
>CM038704.1:8845058-8852558 GCA_021613375.1 Megaleporinus macrocephalus | reverse complement strand
ATAATACTTCTAAAACTACTACTACTAATACTACTACTACTACTACTACTACTACTAATAATAATAATAATATTAAAAAAAATAATTATAAGGGGCCTAGTTGGACACTAGGTGAAGAAGTCATTCACCTTTGTATATTCTATATTAAATTTGTATATTACATTTTTGCAAAAGTAGCCATTTATATTATATAATATAAAATATTATGTATTTTTTATTATTGTTTGTAGTTGTATTTATTAGTATTATTTTTTGTTGTATTTATTAGTATTATTTTTTGTTAAGTTTTTTAGAGGGAAGCCACCTTAACCCAACAACACAGAACTGGTAAACCAGCAGCATGCAACATACTGCAGTTTGAAGAAAATGAATCAGCTAAACATGTGGATGAATATTGTTTGAATTGTATTTTTCTATATTTATATAGCTTGGCAGAAATTCTGTAAAGTTGCCTTTTTAAAGATACTTGTTGTTGGACAGTGATGATATGTATTCGCTGAATCATTCAGCTCTGTTGTTCAGTTCAGGTATTAAGGGGGGGTTTCTACTTATTTTCACTTACTGAAAATTCACTTTGTCCACCTGAAACCTCGTCTCAAAGATCCCCGAAGTCAGGACTCTGCATCTCAACAAGTCCTTTAGACAGAAAAAAGAAGAAATGTGTCCATAGTTATATGTCCAGCATACAACAACAACAACAACAACAACAACATAATAATAATAAAAATAATAATAATAATAACAATAAAAGTGTGGCTTTACCTGATCGGTAGGCGTATAGTCATTCTGCTTTATAGTGTCAATCTTGTCTAGGAAACTGGAAGAGGAAAGGAGAGTTCATTAATAATTCCAGATTAACAAGAACAATAAACATACGAACATATGCAGCTAAAACGATTACTCATTATTTAATGGGTTTAGCACGAGTTGGTTATTTTTGTGATGATCAAATCCGAAGATCGCACCAGCCAATGGTTTAAATACATCTTGTAAAACCATCTTTTAAAACAATCTGAATCGTTTCAAAACAGAACATTTCAGATCAACACGAACGAACAGTCGCCATTAAAAAAACAACACTGACAACTGCAGTTCCACACACAGGCAGCAGGTGGAGCAGCTCTGTGCTGAAGATCAAAGGCAGACTCTGAGTCACAGATCAGAGAGAGAGAGAGCGTAGAGCAAGAAACAGAATGAAGAGAGAGAGAGAGAGAGAGAATGGACAGGGAGAGATAGAGAGTGTGAAGAGAGTGAGAATATATAGAGACACCAGAGAGACGGAAAGAGAGTGTACATAGAGTGAACAGAGAAAGCGCAGAGACAAAAAGTGAGGGCAGAGAGAGGGTATATAGAGTGAGAGAGTGTGGAGAGAAAAATGAATAGAGGCATATAGAATGGAGAGAGAGAAAGAAAGAGAGAGAGAGAGAGAGAGAGAGAGAGAGAGAGAGGTATGCAGTAAGAATGTGACACAGAGGGTTGAAATGTGACAGCCGGACTGCAGATCACACTCACACACACACACACACACACACACACACACACACACACACACACACACACACACACAAGCACACAGTCTGAGAGCACATCTGTGTGTGTGTGTGTGTGTTTATATTAAAATCTTATATATTTCCACTTACAGACAGATTTAGAATCAAAGGTTTGTGCACCTTATGTTAAATTTCATGTGTTGTTGATTTCCTAAGTCAAAAGTAAGTTAACTCTAATTAATTTTGCACAATTTAATACACACTCACTGTTTATTTGCTTAATTTAATGTCTTTAGTGAAAAACATAAAATCTATGTAAAATTTATGATAGACTATAAGCAGAAGCTGTGTTTATCTGTTATAAGCTGCGTGTGTGCAAAGTGTACAGTGGAGAAACTTGTGAACCGTCCTTGTTCAGAGGGATTATGGCACGATATACACAGTAAGCACTGTGGTATATACAGTGAACACTGTGGTATATACAGTGAACACAGTGGTATATACAGTGAACACTGTGGTATATACAGTGAACACAGTGGTATATACAGTGAACACTGTGGTATATACAGTGAACACTGCGGTATATACAGTGAACACTGTGGTATATACAGTGAACACTGCATTATGTACAGTGAACACTGCGGTATATACAGTGAACACTGCATTATGTACAGTGAACACTGCAGTATATACAGTGAACACTGCGGTATGTACAGTGAACACTGCGGTATATACAGTGAACACTGCATTATGTACAGTGAACACTGCGGTATATACAGTGAACACAGCATTATGTACAGTGAACACTGCAGTATATACAGTGAACACTGCATTATGTACAGTGAACACTGCGGTATATACAGTGAACACTGCATTATGTACAGTGAACACTGCAGTATATACAGTGAACACAGCATTATGTACAGTGAACACTGCAGTATATACAGTGAACACTGCATTATGTACAGTGAACACTGCAGTATATACAGTGAACACTGTGGTATATACAGTGAACACTGCATTATGTACAGTGAACACTGCAGTATATACAGTGAACACTGCATTATGTACAGTGAACACTGCAGTATATACAGTGAACACTGCGGTATGTACAGTGAACACTGCGGTATATACAGTGAACACTGCATTATGTACAGTGAACACTGCGGTATATACAGTGAACACAGCATTATGTACAGTGAACACTGCAGTATATACAGTGAACACTGCATTATGTACAGTGAACACTGCGGTATATACAGTGAACACTGCATTATGTACAGTGAACACTGCGGTATATACAGTGAACACAGCATTATGTACAGTGAACACTGCAGTATATACAGTGAACACTGCATTATGTACAGTGAACACTGCAGTATATACAGTGAACACTGTGGTATATACAGTGAACACTGCATTATGTACAGTGAACACTGCAGTATATACAGTGAACACTGCAGTATATACAGTGAACACTGTGGTATATACAGTGAACTCTGTGGTATATACAGTGAACACTGCATTATGTACAGTGAACTCTGTGGTATATACAGTGAACACTGCATTATGTAAAGTGAACACTGTGGTATATACAGTGAACACAGTGGTATATACAGTGAACAATGCGGTATGTACAGTGAACACTGCATTATATACAGTGAACACTGGTATATACAGTGAACACTGTGGTATATACAGCGAACACTGCATTATGTAAAGTGAACACTGTGGTATATACAGTGAACACAGTGGTATATACAGTGAACAATGCGGTATGTACAGTGAACACTGCATTATATACAGTGAACACTGGTATATACAGTGAACACTGTGGTATATACAGTGAATTCTGTGGTATATACAGTGAACACTGCATTATGTACAGTGAACTCTGTGGTATATACAGTGAACAATGCATTATGTAAAGTGAACACTGGTATATACAGTGAACACAGTGATATATAAAGTAAACACTGTGGTATAAACAGTGAACACTGCATTATATAAAGTAAACACTGTGGTATAAACAGTGAACACTGCATTATATAAAGTAAACACTGGTATAAACAGTGAAGGCTGTGGTACATACAGTGAACACTGGTATATAAAGTAAACACTGCATTATATACAGTGAACACTGGTAAATACAGTGAGCACTGCGTTAAAAACAGGGAATGCAATGATGTACACAGGGAAACTCGGTATATAAGGCGAACGCTGCAGTATATATATGGCGAACTCTGTTGTATGTAAGGTAAACGCTGTGACATATACGGTGAATATGGTGTATACACAGTAAACACAGTGGTATGTATATACAGTGAACATAGTTGTACACACGGTGAACACTGTGGTCTACACAATCAATGCAGTGGTACATAATCTGAGCAAATCATGAAATAATTAATAGTAAAAATGTAATTATTACTCTCTTTACATTTCCTTCTGATTTCATATTTTAACTCTTTAAATGCCCCTTAAAAATCTTTAACATACTATCTTAACACAGCATTTATTACTTGGCAATAAATATAGTAATTTATTATTTAGCAAAGTCTGAACATATTCACTCCTTCTTTTGAGATAAAATGACTCATAATTGAAATGTTACTACAGTTTAAAGGTCACATTAAAAATATAAATTCATAATTTTAGTAGGAATCAATAAATGGTCAGACAGAGAAACAAACAGGAAGAAGCAAATGGACAGAGACATAGACAGACAGGCAGACACAGAGAGACAGATTGATGGACAGAGACACAGAAGGATGGACAGACTGATGTACTGAGAAACAGTCAGTTGGATGGACAACAAAGCAAACAGACAGACAGACAGAGTGCCTGGCTTTTTTGTAACCACAGCTTCTGTCCAACATCGTATCTCAATTTTAGCCTTTCTCTCTATTAATAGTGTTGGGCCAATAATAGACCGTCTGCTGGTCAGACGACAACAACTCTGGCTTCGGTTTGTACTCTTATCTCCAACACCGAGCTCAGGAGAGCACAGGAACCCCAACCAAGAACATCTACCCTGTTCTGCAAAACTCCAACACTGACTCAATCAAACTGAACTGAGCTGCAGCGCCGCGCTAACCAAACATAACACAGCATAATACGAGCAGAGCACAGCTGAGCATCAGCGAGAACCTGAGGATACAGTATGTGTTATAACACAGAAGTTACCATTCAATACTAAACTATGCTGTGATATAAAGTTCTCCACACTTAAAGTTATGTTCACCAAACTTGGAAGATATTTTCACAATACTTAGACATTTGTACCACACATATACATTCTCAAATATTTTCACCTTACCTTAAGACATTTTCACCACACTAAGACAAGTTCACCATACATACATTTTCACCACACTAAGACAAGTTCACCATACATACATTTTCACCACACTAAGACAAGTTCACCATACATATATAATCACCACACTAAGACAAGTTCACCATACATACATTTTCACCACACTAAGACAAGTTCACCATACATATATAATCACCACACTAAGACAAGTTCACCATACATACATTTTCACCACACTAAGACAAGTTCACCATACATATATAATCACCACACTAAGACAAGTTCACCATACATACATTTTCACCACACTAAGACAAGTTCACCATACATACATTTTCACCACACTTCAACACGGTCATCAGACCTGAAAATATATTTACCAGACATGTTTATCACACTTAGACATGTTCACCATATCTACATATTTTCACCACACTTAGACATGTTCACCATACCTAGATATTTTTTACCAAACCTACATATTTTTACCACTCTTAGAAATTTTCACCAAACCTACATATTTTCACCACACTTAGAAATTTTCACCAAACCTACATATTTTCACCACACTTAGAAATTTTCACCAAACCTACATATTTTCACCCCCATTAGAAATTTTCACCAAACCTACATATTTTCACCACACTTAGAAATGTTCACCAAACCTACATATTTTCACCACACTTAGAAATGTTCACCATACCTAGATATTTTTACCAAACCTACATATTTTTACCACTCTTATACATGTTCACCAAACCTACATATTTTCACCACACTTAGAAATGTTCACCATACCTAGATATTTTTACCAAACCTACATATTTTTACCACTCTTATACATGTTCACCAAACCTACATATTTTCACCACACTTAGAAATGTTCACCAAACCTACATATTTTCACCACACTTAGAAATGTTCACCATACCTAGATATTTTTACCAAACCTACATATTGTTACCACTCTTATACATGTTCACCAAACCTACATATTTTCACCACACTTAGAAATGTTCACCAAACCTACATATTTTCACCACTTAGACATGTTCACCATACCTGGATATTTTCACCACTTAGACATGTTCACCATACCTAGATATTTTCATCACTCTTAGATATGTTCACCATACCTAGATATTTTCATCACTCTTAGATATGTTCACCATACCTAGATATTTTCATCACTCTTAGATATGTTCACCATAGCTAGACATTTTCATCACTCTTAGATATGTTCACCATACCTAGACATTTTCACCACACTTAGACATGTTCACCATACCTAGATATTTTCACTACTCTTAGACATGTTCACCATACCTAGATATTTTCACCACTCTTAGATATGTTCACCATAGCTAGATATTTCACTACCCTTAAAAATGTTTACCATACCTAGATATTTTCACCACACAAACATTTTCACCACACTTAGACATGTCCACCATACCTAAAGATATTTTCACCAGACATGTTCACCATACCCAGATATTTTCACCACACCTAAAGATATTTCCACCAGACATGTTCACCATACCCAGATATTTTTACCACACTTAAAGGCATGTTCACCACACTTAAATATATGTTCACCACACTTAAAGGCAAGTTCACCACACTTAAAGGCATGTTCACCACACTTAAAGGCAAGTTCACCACACTTAAAAGATAAGTTCACCATATCTACAAATATTGTCACAAGATTTAAAAGATAAGATAACCACACCTAAAGGCAAGTTAACCACACTTAAAGATATGTTCACCATACCTAAAGGCAAGTTAACCACACTCAATGGTATGCCACACATAAAGCTATGTTCACCACACATAAAGGAGATGTCACCACACTTTTCTCACCATACTAAGACATTTGTCCTAGACATCTCTACCACATTTATAGACATTTTAATCATTTCTAAAGACATTCTTACCAAACTTGAAGAGACAAACGTTTTGACTGTATGTCAGATTGCCATATTGACACACACTCAACCTGGAGCCACACACATGCAACCACATACCACCAAAAAGTGAGTTTCAGAAGTTCAGAAAAGATATTACATATGTGTAATCTAATCTAGTTAACCACAAAGCTCATCTAGTTGACATCACTGTTTGTCTAGTTAACATTCTGTGTAGCTAACATTATAACTATCATTATAGCTGTAGTTTACCTCATAGCTCATCTAGTTAACACTACAGCACAGCCGGTTAACCTCACAGCTCGTCTAATTAACATTACAGAAAAGCTAGTTAACCCCACAGCTCGTCTAGTTAACCTCACAGCTCATCTAGTTAATATTACCACTCATATAGTAAACCTCACAGCATGTCTAGCTAACATTACTGCTTATCTATTTAATCTCACAGCTCATCTAGTTAACACTACAGCACAGCCAGTTAACCTCACATCACAGCTCATCTAGTTAACCTCAAAGTTCGTCTAGTTAATCTTACAGCTCATCTAGTTAATCTTACAGCTCGTCTAGTTAACCTCACAGCTCATCTAGTTAACCTCAAAGCTCATCTGGTTAACACTACAGCACAGCCAGTTAACCTCACAGCTCGACTAGTTAACATTACAGCACAGCCAGTTAACCTCACATCACAGCTCATCTAGTTAACCTTAAAGTTCGTCTAGTTAATCTTACAGCTCGTCTAGTTAACCTCACAGCTCGTCTAGTT
>CM038704.1:8830058-8842558 GCA_021613375.1 Megaleporinus macrocephalus | reverse complement strand
AGAGAAAAGAGGGAGGAAGAAAACAGATAATAACAGGCAAAGGGCGAGAGCAATTGAGAGAGAGAATAAGAGAGAGAGCGAGGAAAATAGAGAGAACGAGAGTGAGCGAGAGATATATGTGGTACAGGACGTGTACACTGTGCGAAAAAAAACAAAACAAAACACCAAAAACAGCTCAACATCACTTTCATCAGTCCGTAAACAATATCATAATTTACTAAAACACATTATATATAAGTAATACACACAGATTCTACATACGACAATACACACTACTGTACAAACTCACACACACACATTACTACACACAACTAACATACACACATTATTACTACCACAGTAACACTAACACACACTGATATCCACACATATATACACCAAAACACTGAAACACTAATACATACTAACCCACACTGATACACAACAAAAACAAAACACTGATACACACTAACATACAGTGATATGCACTAAAACACATTAATACACTGAAACACACTCATCACTAATCCATACTAATACACACAACCACAAAACACTGTCACTGATATACACAAACACACACTGATATGTACTAATATACACTCTAAAACATACTAACACACAGCAAAATACACTAACACACGCTAACACACACTTCCACCCACTAATATACACCAATATACACACACTGAAACACTAACACATTGATATACACCAATATACACACACTAAACACTAACACACTAATATACACCAATATACACACACTGAAACACTAACACATTGATATACACCAATACACACACACTGAAACACTAACACATTGATATACACCAATATACACACACTGAAACACTAACACACTAATATACACCAATATACACACACTGAAACACTAACACACTAATATACACCAATATACACACACTGAAACACTAACACACTAATATACACCAATATACACACACTAAACACTAACACATTGATATACACCAATATACACACACTAAACACTAACACATTGATATACACCAATATACACACACTGAAACACTAACACACTGATATACACCAATATACACACACTGAAACACTAACACATTGATATACACCAATATACACACACTAAACACTAACACACTAATATACACCAATATACACACACTGAAACACTAACACATTGATATACACCAATACACACACACTGAAACACTAACACACTGATATACACCAATATACACACACTGAAACACTAACACATTGATATACACCAATATACACACACTGAAACACTAACACACTGATATACACCAATATACACACACTAAACACTAACACATTGATATACACCAATATACACACACTGAAACACTAACACACTGATATACACCAATATACACACACTGAAACACTAACACATTGATATACACCAATATACACACACTGAAACACTAACACATTGATATACACCAATATACACACACTGAAACACTAACACACTGATATACACCAATATACACACACTGAAACACTAACACACTAATATACACCAATATACACACACTGAAACACTAACACATTGATATACACCAATATACACACACTAAACACTAACACATTGATATACACCAATATACACACACTGAAACACTAACACATTGATATACACCAATATACACACACTGAAACACTAACACATTGATATACACCAATATACACACACTGAAACACTAACACATTGATATACACCAATATACACACACTGAAACACTAACACATTGATATACACCAATATACACACACTAAACACTAACACACTAATATACACCAATATACACACACTGAAACACTAACACATTGATATACACCAATATACACACACTAAACACTAACACATTGATATACACCAATATACACACACTGAAACACTAACACATTGATATACACCAATATACACACACTAAACACTAACACATTGATATACACCAATATACACACACTAAACACTAACACACTAATATACACCAATATACACACACTGAAACACTAACACATTGATATACACCAATATACACACACTAAACACTAACACACTAATATACACCAATATACACACACTGAAACACTAACACATTGATATACAGCGGCACACACTTATGCATATATACCAATACAGGCTGATACACACTAGCAAACACTGTAACACACTAACAGCGAAATACAAACTAAACCTTAAAAAACAAGTCTATTCAATTAAACCCTGAACTCCTAACCTGTTTCTCTAAACCCTAAACCTCAGACCTATTCCTTTAAACCCTAAACCACAAACCTATTTTTAAACCCTAAACCACAAACCTGTTCATTTAAACCCTGAACCCCAAACCTATTCCATTAATCCCTAAACCACAAACCTATTTTTAAATCACTAAACCACAAACCTATTCCTTTAATCCCTAAAACATATAGCCTATTCCTCTAAACCCACAAGCCCAAACATTTTCCTTTAAACCCTAAACCCCAAACCTCTACACTTTAAACCTCAAACCCATTCCTCTAAGCCCTAAACCCCAAACCTATTCCTTTAAACCCTAAATCTCAAACCTATTCCTCTAAGCCCTGAACCCCATACCTATTCCTTTAAACCCTAAACACCAAACTTAATCCTTTAAACCCTAAACCACAAACCTATTCCTTTAAACCCTAAACCACAAACCCATTCCTTTAAACCCTAAACCCCAAACTTATTCCTTTAAACCATAAACCACAAACCTATTCCTTTAAACCCTAAACCACAAACCTATTCTTCTAAACAGTAAACCACACACCTAAACAGCTAAAGCCCAAACTTGTTCCCCTAAACCTATTCCTCTAAACTATAAACCCCAAACCTATTCCTTTAAACCGTAAACCACAAACCTATTCCTCTAAACCCTAAACCACAAACCTATTCTTCTAAGCAGTAAACCACACACCTACACAGCTAAAGCCCAAGCCTATCCCCCTAAACCTATTCCTCTAAATCTTAAACCCCAAAGCTATTCCTTTTAACCATAAACCACAAACCTATTCCTCTAAACCCCCACAACCTATTCCCCTAAACCTATTCCTCTAAACCTTAAACCACAAACCTATTTCACTAAACCTATTCCTCTAAACCTTAAACCCCAAACCTATTCCTCTAAACCCCCAAACCTATTCCGCTAAACCTATTCCTCTAAGCCTTAAACCCCAAACCTATTCCTCTAAACCCCCAAACCTATTCTTCTAAACCCTAATCCTGTAAACCTTGTAAGCCTAAACCTCAAAACTATTACCCTTAACTATTTCCCAAACTAAGTACTAAAGTCATCCCCTAAACCCTATTTACCTAAATCCCAAAGCCACAGCTCTAAACCCTAAACTTATTCCCTTAATCCTTAACCTATTCCTCTAAACCCTTAAACCCCCAACCCTACAAATCTATTCCCATAAACCCCAAAACCTACTTCACCAAACCCTACTACCCTAAACCCATTCCACTAAACCCCAACACTTTAAACCTAAACCCCAGCCTAACATAGACTGAGCTGTTACTGAACAGAAATTAAGTTTGTATCCGTTTCAGTTTTAATTTATAAAATCTATATAAAATATCTCCGACCTGCCCTTCACCCCGGACCCCCCAGCAGGACGTCGACCTGAGACCGTGTCACTGTAGCACTAATTCTACTACAGCTTCCATAAACCATTAATTTATTAATTCACTCATTCATTCACTTATTCATTCACTCATTTACTCACTCATTCATTCACTCATTCATTCACTCATTCATTCATTCATTCATTCATTCACTCACTCATTAATTTGTTCATTCAATCATTTATTCACTCATTAATTAATTCATTCACTCATTCGTTCACTCATTCATTCGTTCACTCATTTATTCACTCACTAATTCACTCATTCATTCATTCACTCATTCATTCACTCATTCATTCACTCATTTATTCACTCACTAATTCACTCATTCATTCATTCACTCATTCACTCACTCATTAATTTGTTCATTCAATCATTTATTCACTCATTAATTCATTCATTCACTCATTCGTTCACTCATTCATTCGTTCACTCATTTATTCACTCACTAATTCACTCATTCATTCATTCACTCATTCATTCATTCACTCACTCATTAATTTGTTCATTCAATCATTTATTCACTCATTAATTCATTCATTCACTCATTCGTTCACTCATTCATTCACTCATTCATTCACTCATTCATTCATTCACTCATTTAGTGAGCCGGAGTGTGTATCCTCTTCTGTTAATTACACAGTAATAACACCAACCATGTGACAGGAAGAACCTTCAAAACAGAAAAATGAGCTCATCACTGCTCCTCTCTCCTCCTCCATCATCTCTGTTCTCTTTCTATTCCTCCTCTCTCTCTCTCGCTCTCTCTCTCTCTCTCTCGTTTGTTTATGTCTCCTTCCTTCATCTCTCTCGCACCTATTTCGTCTCTCGCTCGCTCCCTTCCTCTCTCTTCTGTCACCCACCCTCTCCTCCCTCCCTCTTCCACATTCTCTCTCTCTTCAGCTCTCATTTTGCTCTTCCTTCTCTCTCTCTCGTTCTCACTTTCGCTCGTCGCCCTCAGAATCTGAGAGAAAGATTACATGAGCGCTGTAAAACTGTTATATCGGAGACTCTCTGTGCAGCGAGTGAGTGAACGGACGAGTGAGATATAAATAACACTCTCTCTCTCTCTCCGTTTACATAAGCGAGGAGGGGGGGGGACTTCCGGTCTGAACGGCTGGGCCGAGTGTCTCTTACACACACACACACACACTCACACACACACACACACACACACACACACACACACACACACACTGTAGTGTACAGTTTAATATTATTCTGATGAAAACCTCAGAATCTCAACATCTTCATAAACACATCAGTCTCGTTTAATACGAGATCTCAGATTACAAGCTGTCACTACTGATTACACCGCCAATTACTAATAAACACCTTAAATCGGGCGTATCGCATACTGTTCAGAAGACAATAATCAGAGGAACATCAGAGAAACAGGAATATAAAGCTTCTGAGAAACGTGAAAGGACAATTCCACCAATTTTCAAAATTCTTTTGAATATATTCGATAAATGCTGGGATCAGACCACACTAAATCAAATTCTGACACGACTTGGTCGGAGCCAACTAAGTTCCAGCATGAGGGCCTAAACACGAGCACTGGGAACAAGGAGGTGTCCGAATAGTTTTGTATTTGTTTGCCCACTTTAACATCTCCTACACTACTTTTCTTACAACTGACCAGTACGAGGGCAGAGCGTAAACATAAGAAGAGATGGACCGATCAGCGTTTTGGAGGCTGATTCTGATCGCCGATCACCTTTCAGCATGATCGGCTAATAGCCGATACCGATAAAGGGCGGGGCTATATGCCACGACAGGGCTACATATTATTAGCACAAGCAAGTCATGAAACCTGGTCTAAACTGGTTTATTACCATTTTTAACGAGCTCATATGAAACAGTATAATATGTTTAACTAAATTAGAAGTTGGTCTATGTGGGAGTAAACCGCTTGATAAGCTCCAGAAGAGCCACATCTGAAAAGTATCTCTACTAGGAACAGCAGAGCGTAGATCCAGGTGGAACATTAAGCAGCAGAATGAACGTCCTCTACAGCCGAGAAGAGCTGCTTATCTAGAACTATAAACTCAATCACTCTGGCTGTGGTTCTTTAGCTCTCTGGCTGTTGCTGCTGCTGTTCTGTTCGTACTGGTCAGATCTGGTCTGCACGGTTCTCTGGGTAAATTGCTAGCTGTAAATACAGAAATTAGGCTCATTTGTTTAACACCATCGATCGCCTCTCGAGATCGGCTAAATTGGAGAAACATATTTTGATTACAAATCGGCCGATACCGATACATGGCCAATCGATCCTTCCATCTCTAAACATAAGTAAACATGGTGAAGAGAATGAGTGACGCTGCTATTGCAGCCGTCAGGTGGAACAAGGAGCCAAAGCTCTCATCACAACAGCTGCTCAGAAGTTAACAGCTACAACACGAAGTGGTGCTAATGGCTAAGCACTAATCACAGCAGCTAAAGACTAACAGCTCACAACAGTGAACACAGTTTAAAGCACTTCTGTGAAAGTGGCATGAGAACACAGTCACTACCTCGAGGTCTCTTTGAAGGACAGACAGCCAGTACTGTCCTCAGTACTGTGACACCCATGAACAGGCCTCCACATCCACCTTTGAGCTTGCGCTGACACAAACTCTGATTGGATGTATCAAATGTGTGGTGTTACCAGTCAACCCAACCAAGACGTGGCAGGAATCTATAGTGCTATGGCTGCCTGGACATCGTGACTATCATGAAGGACAAAAATAATGTGTAGCCTGATTCCAACATAGGACGTCATGAAAGTGATGTAGGAACCGTGTAGGTGACAGTACAAAAATGGCTGTATTTGTGTTGTAGACATGGTGACCCCCGGTTCCCATCACCACCACTGTAACTGAATCATAGTCCGCAAGTTTCTCTACAATGAACCATTTCACGCCAAATCACTCAGAATGGCTTTGTTTCTCTTTCCACACCATTGCTGTGCTCCCTCCCCAACAGCAGAGAGACAATGTGTGTGTGTGTACTCACTACTGAGCGCAGTCGATCAGCTGATACTCGTTGGATCTCTCGAAGCAAGCTTTCACTCCTTCATCCTGCCACAGCGTCTTCGCATGTTCATAAAACTCCTACAGAACAGAGAGAGACAGACAGACAGAGATATCAGAACAGAGAACCACTCAAAGCAGCAGGACGTTTTATATATAATCGTTTGTTTGCTGAAAATTAAAGGGCCAATATCACAGAAAACTGAATTTTCCTGATGTTTAAAAAAAAAAAAAAAAAAAAAAAAAAAAAAAAAATATATATATATATATATATATATATATATATATATTGTGTGTAAATTTCATTTACTCCAAATACATACAGCCTGTACATGGAAACTGAAGTGTTGTTTTACTGCAATGTCACCAACATTCAACACATCTGCATATGTCTACCAAACATACAGCTGTTTAGCCCCACCCATTCAGCCTACAGTAGTTTAGCCACACCCATTCAGCCTACAGTAGTTTAGCCACACCCATTCAGCCTACAGTAGTTTAGCCACACCCATTCAGTCTACAGTAGTTTAGCCACACCCATTCAGCCTACAGTAGTTTAGCCACACCCATTCAGTCTACAGTAGTTTAACCTACCATGTAGTCTACTGACGTTTAGCCACACCCATTCAGCCTACAGTAGTTTAGCCTACCATTTAGTATACTGCCATTTAGCCCCACCCATTCAGCCTACTTGCTGTTTAACCACACCCATTAAAACTACAGCCATTTAGCCACACCCATTCAAGTTATAGCCGTTTAGCCACACCTATTTAGTCTACTGCTGTTAAGCCACACCCATTTAGCCTACCTGCTATTTAACCACACCCATTCAACCTATAGCTATTTAGCCACAACCATTCATCCTACTGCCGTTTAGCCACACCCATTCAACCTATAGCTATTTAGCCACAGCTATTTAGTCTATTGCGGTTTAGCCACACCTATTCAGCCTTCTGACATTTAGCCACACCTATTCAGCCTATTTGCTGTTTAACCACACCCATTAAAACTACAGCCATTTAGCCACACCCATTCAGCTGACATCCACTAAGCCACACAAACTCGGCCTACAGCCATTTATCCACAGCCCTGCCCATTTAGCCCACCACAGTGAGTGAGTTAAGTATTTTGGTTTGGACTGGTTTGTGAATGAGGTGCAACACAGGATAGCCAATCTGAACACAGTTTGTTTAATAGCAAGGGATAACGACAGGATGGAAAATGATGATGCAGAAAATAATTTTAACTCTCACAGTGGATGTTGAAAAATGTAGGAGATGTGTATAAGCTTTTGGCAGACAGGAGTTATTAATTCACCATAATAAATAAAATTTGATCTATTACATACATACTTTAAGGATGTGCGTGAGTATTCGAGTACCCCAGTAACTGCTTGAGGTTTTAGTATTTAGTTCAGTTTAGTTTTCTGTTCAGTTCTTTACATTTAATCCCAGCAGAACAATCCCAGTACAACACAAATGTACTGAAAACGCATTAAAGGCGTAAACTGTGACGGCAGAGAGAGCGGGCTGGTGAGACAATGAGAGGGTCAGTAGGCTTAATCCATGAAATGATGACATGGTGGGTCAGTGAGAGAATGAGAAGATGAGACAGTGAGACAATGGGACCGTGAGATGGTGGGTCAATGGGATGAATAGGTGGTGAGCCAATGAGACAATGAGGCAGTGAATCAGTGAGAAAATGAGACATTGAGACGGTAAGACAATAATACAATGAAATGGTGAGCTGGTGAGACAATGAGATGGAGAGTTGGTGAGATGGTGACAAGTGTAGATGATGTAACATCATATTTACATTTGCATATTGTAAACTGTATTCTTATTAATTTCTAAATATGATTAATTCTGGATATTAATGTTAGTAAACCTTCATTCAACTTTCTTAGCCACAGCAGAATCTTATACAGCTATGTTCCTCATTGTGAACTTCACCTTTCTACGTGTTAATTTACAGTTTCCTCTACACTGGTGGAATTCCCCTTTCACACTCAATTATCTGACAGCTGTGAAGATGTTCAGGACCAGCAGATTCCATTTAGTTTGCACAGTTTTTTTATATTACTGAAAACATTGATTCCATATTTTAAACAGCAAAAATTGTCTATAATCATGACTAATATTTTGTCTACCTCTTGCTATCTGTAAAACAAAAAATAATATGTATATGTGTTGGGGGGGGGCAATATGGCAAAAATAGTATATCATGTTACATAATACGAAACACAATATTTGTTTTTTTCTGCAATGTACTAAGTTGGGACAGATAAAAACAGAAACTGTTGGGTCATACATAAAATATTATAATAATAATTAATTAATAAATCTATGTTTTACATATAGGACTCCATTCAGAGGTATCACCTACCACCCCAACTCTGTTAGACATGTTTATAAATAAATAAATAAATAAATGTGTGCATTGCAAATATATATAAATATATATAAAAAATAATATAAAAAAACATTTTTTTATATAAACACTGTTTCAACTCCAGAGTACCCGGTCTGATTGTGTGATTCAGGCTTGTATACAGCTTTTTGATTGGATGCACAGAATCTTACCCATAGAGAATGAATTGGGTAGAAAAGTGAATGCTACTGTACTTCTGCTCAACCTACAGGCACCGCTTCGCATACACTGACTCAGGGCAGACCACCAACCACGACAGCAGTGTTGGTTTGACCCGCACTCGTCTGTTTATCTATTTCTTCCATCCCTCTTTTTCTCCCATAGTGTTCCATTCATTTTCATGCGTAGCCACTAAACTACATGTACTCAAACCAGGGCAGATCCCCAAACACACTGACCCACACTCCTCTACTTTTATTCATATTTTATTCATCCCTCGTTCCTTTAACTGCTTAAGCTGTGCAACCATCCTGCGTTTCCTTCAGGAAATACACTTTTCTAGTTAATTCTGTAATCAGTCAGGAGATTGTTTATATAAGTATATAAGTAATTAGAGAGGCACAATAATAATCTCATCGTTACCAGTAGAAAAAAATGATCAGTATCGTACAGATGTATACAATTGTCTGACTAACAAAAGTGGGATTAAAGCACAATTAATAATTTAATTTAATAATAAAAACAACAACAACTCTCACATTCACCACCATCTGGGCCCAAAACTACAACTTTACATGAAAAAAGAGTTATTAAGTGTTTATAGGCATCACAAATAAAGCAATAATACTAATAAACCTTACGTGATAGCTACTTCTTTATGATTGGCTTGTCAATTAAAATATCAATAACTGATCGTGTGCGGTAATCCACGTCAATCAAACGCACTGATTCTCTAATATTTAATTACTTTCCGTTATTATCAGCAGCTCACACTGCATAACAAGTGAGCAACACTTCCACCACACAGTTAACACAATTCTAGTGTTACAACCTTAATTTTGTTGTAGTGTTTAATTGATATTAAACAACTACGTCATTAATAACACAGTTATAAAAGGAATGAAGTCAAACTCAGCTTTAAGGACTGTTTGGTCTGAAGGTGGATGATAGTGATTGGTCTATTAAAGCTCTCAGATCAGTGATATCTCACTAGATTATGAGCTACAAACTGTTGTGATTGTTAGCTTGCTGAGTTACAGACAGTCCACATTCAGAGCTTCTCAGAGACAGTCTGTCGTCTGAAGAATCAGTTTCTTCACACCAGAACAGATTTCTGCATGTAAGCTTTAAAATTAGATCCAGCACTTCCTTCAGAGTGAGCGAGCGAGCTGCTGAAGAAATAAATGATTTTTTGGACCAGCACTGGTGTCGATCAAGTTAACACACAAAGAAGAACAAAAAAAAGAAAAGAAAAACAGTATCTCCAAAATGGAGAGGAGTTTTTTACTTTAAATGTAAGTCAATGGAACCAAAAAAATTTTCCAAGCTATTTTGGAGCATTTCTATTGGCCCATTCAACAAGACATACATATATATATGTCCATATATGAAAAACATAGAAAAAACATATATATATATAGTTAGTATAATAAAATTATACTATATTATATTAACTAGTATAATATATAACATATTACATATTGTCGCTGTCCAATAAAAAAGACAAGTGTCTTCAAAATTCCAACTTTACAGGAGAGACGAAAAACATACTTTACTTTCAATGTAAGTCAATGGAACCAAAAATTTTTTCAAGCTATTTTGGAGCATTTCTATTGGCCCATTCATCAAGACATACATTATATATATATATATATATATATATATATATATATATATATATATATATATATATATATATAATGTCCATATATGAAAAACATAGGAAAAAATATAATATATAACATATATATATTACATAGTTAGTATAATATAGTTAATATAATATAGTACAATTAATATAATGTATAACATATTACATATTGTCGCTGTCCAATGAAAAACAAGTGTCTTCAAAATTCCAACTTTACAGGAGAGACGAAAAACATACTTTACTTTCAATGTAAGTCAATAGAACCAGAATTTTTACCAAGCTATTTTGGAGCACTTCTACTGGCCCATTCATCATGAACTGTTCACACAATGTAAACGACCATTGGTGAGTTCAAATGATGTAGAAAACTCAGAATGAACAAAAATGGAGACACATTTTTCATTGGACAGCGACGATATACATTGTATAATGTACATATACAAGCCCCTTACTGTCTGCTCTGTTGATTTTATTAATAAAGGGTGAAATAGATTTTACTGAAAACATAATCATCTTCTCATAGAACACATAAAATATAACCAAATACATACAACAACAGTATTACATATCTAAAATTAAACATAAACCTAAATAAAATAAACAACACACACAGCAATACAATCAGAATTCTGCCCACAACAACAGAACCAACACCCCCTCAATGTTCCTGTAATATACAACAATAATCAGATCCATCACGTCCTCTCCTGAGAAAGTCCAGCTGCAGCGTGTCCAGCTAGTTTCAGTCACAGACTATGATTTCGTAAAGACTGAGAGCCTTGCAGGGTCACTATTCGCATGAGCCAAGACTAAAAACGTCATTAAGACGAGAAAGAGACTAAAGACAGCTCTCCTGACCCCCGTACACCAAACGATATACACTATTCTGACAGTGGAAGTTTGTCTGCGACAGTAAAACCGCTTGTAAAGTTGTTTGTTATTATAGAACAAACCTAAAACTGAACCAACACCAACATTCAGATCTAAATCATCAACCGACACAGACACAGGTCAAGAGCGGAGATCAATCAGCGCTCACTTTACTTTACTGCACCACCGCCAAGACTCCCAAATTCTAAATCCAGCTTCTCCTCACAGGACACGTAACAGAATGAGGGAGGATTTAAATCTCACTAACAGTCCAAGTACTGCTGCTGAGACTGATACTGAATTTGGTTCCTTTCTTTCACTGTATTACCAAAAGACACTGTATTTAAGACCGCCTCCTGGAAGTCTGCTATCCTGCCCTCATGCGAGGAAACTGCAGCAACTAGGGTCGCTAAAATTAATTTTTTGCCTTTTTTTCATTTTACATCAAACTGAATGTGTAATAATGTGCTAAAATGTGTTGATAGTAGGGCTGGGCGATATGGGACAAAATCTTATCATGTGAATTTCTTTATATCAGTCTGTATCGATATATATCGCATAATAAATCAAATTACTATTGCCTTTTTACTTTAAGTGAGAAGGGAATATATCAAGATTTTTTAAATAAAAAAGCAATAGTGATTTGATTTATATCGCTGTGTATCGATATTGAATTTTGTTAAATTCTTTTTGTCTTCTGATTTATTTTAATTTAATC